>JAQZBX010019312.1:0-33898 GCA_029593785.1 Cabassous unicinctus
GAAGCGGGTGTGGCGCAATGGATAGAGCACCCATTTACCATATGAGAGGCCCCGGGTTCGCTTCCCGGCGCCTCCTTGTGAGGGCAGGCCGGCTGGCGCGGCGCCGTGGGCTGATGCGGCAAGACCTCACAGCAAGGGGGAGATAAGCAGACACAGAGAAGACACGCAGCGAATGGACACAGCAGCACAAGCAGCAAGGCGGGGATAAATAAAATAAAATAAATAAATCTTTAAAAAAAACAAACAAAAAAAAACATTCCTTAACTGAATCTTACCAAAATGTCCAGAATACAAAAGGTTTTTACGTACATGTATTGTATCTTCAGCATTTCTTTCAGCATCTTTTTCCTACTTATTATAGAGAAGATGATCAAATGATGAATTACTGCAATTTTTTATATAATTCATTTTTTGGAATTTATGGAAAATGCAAACAGTATCAATTATTAAAAAATAATTAACTACCTTTTTTGTTAAGAAGTACTGTTTATCTCATAAAAACATCTGGTTCTGTCCTGTTAAGAGTTTACAGCAAACAGAACCTTTGAATAACAGCAAGATCTGGCAGAGTCGGTTTCCTCAGAACTGTGAAAAAAGAGTTAAAAGCCTTCAGTAACTGGGCAAGTGCTGATTCAAGAAAACATAGCAATAAAAATAGTAAGAGAAGCTTGTATTGCCATTGCCAGTCCTCATCCCAACCTTTTCCTGGTGCAGTGTGGAGATAGCATGGCCCCCGTTGTGGATCCCTGTATCTGTTCTTGAGGTGAAGAGAAACCCCTGTGCAGATAATGTGATGCCTTAATGTTGATACCAGTATATCAGGTGGCAGCCTAATACACTGAACCAGGAAACTCATTGTCCACTGGCTTACCATCCCAGAACATTCTCTGTGGGCAGAAGCACCCTGCAGACAGCTAAAACAGTGTTAGAAACAAGTGATTTGGGTGGTTATTCCAGAAGTTATGCTTATGCACATCTCGGCAGGATATCTTTGACCACCAAAGTAATCAGTGCCTCAAACAGTGGGGCTCCTGAGGGATCTAGAGATATCCAGACACTATAAGCAGGGCAGACAAGCTTAGGAATTTGGCACCTGTCAATGGGCCTTACTTTAGAATTTAAGCTCCCCAATGTAACAGGGTTAGATTCATTTATAGGTTCTCTACACATGGCTCTTCTACCCCTTTTATTTGAACCTATAATTAGCACTATACTTGTTAAATATATGTCCCAGAGACTTAATCTTTGGTTCATCCATGTACCAGTTGAACCCTGAATCTCAGCAGAGTTGCAACACATATTCTACTGTTCATTGGACTCATCCAGGACAACTAACAAAAGGATGATGATGGAAAATGACCATCCCAAGGAACAGAGACTGCCAGCAACTGCAAGCAAGATAGTTCCATTCATCTGCCACATGAGATCTAAGCCCCCTCTCAATTAGAGGTGAAGTGGACATCACCATCCCCAAATCCTCAAGACTGGGGAATGAACAATGGACTAAAGTAGACTTATTATTATTCTATTATAGGCTTATTATTATTCTAGCAATGGAAGAACTTTTATCATTGATATAAAGGCAGTGGTCACCAGAGGTTCTGAGGGGAGGGAGAGGGTAGAATAGGTGCAACATGGGGGCATTTTCAGGAAATTGGAATTTTCCTGCATGACATTGCAATGATGGATACAGGCCATTATATATTTTGTCATAACTTATAGAATTGTGTGGGACAGAATGTAAACTATAATTTAAACTATAGTCCATGGTTAGTAGCAATGCTTCAATATATGTTCATCAATTGTTACAAATATACCATGTTGTTAATGGGGAAGTGTGGGAGGAGAAGGGATTGGGGCATATGGGAATCCTCTATATTTTTTATGTAGCATTTATGCAATCTAAAGCTTCTTTAAAAATAAAAATAAATTAAAAAAAGAAACAATTAAGTCAAAGTGACCTGAGGCAAAGGAATTCTGCTTTAAGTCATTCAATAGAACACCCAAGAAGGGGAGAAATTTCATTTCATAGGGAATAGAAGGGGCATCCTAATTCCTATAAATAGTGGAATTCCTATTACCTCAAGACAGCAAAAGCCTACTACAAGATGCAGTCTCAGAAAAGACAGAGAGAACCCTGTTACAGAGGTAAGCATGCACATAACACTCACCTCAGGCTAATATTGATAGGAGGGCTGAGCTCTGAAGGACAGGTAATGGAAAGTCCATTTGTAAATGTTGTGAAAGGTGTTTTGTGTGTGTGTGTGTGTGTATGTGTGTTTATGTTTGTTTGTTTTTTCTTTTTAGCTCCTGACACACAAGGAAATCTCTGTCATATCACTAGCTAGTTATAAACTTAAGGAACAGACAGAGCAAAATATAAATCCCAGAGTTAATATTTAAAATATTAAATACACAGTGCATAGAAGTTATTACAAGACAAACAAAGAAATGGGAAATTATGGCCATCCAAAGGAACAAGATCAAAATCCAGAAATTACAGTACTTTTAGTATAATCGATGAAGATTTTAAAATAAATATCTTCGATATGCTCAAGGAAAAAAAGTAAAATATTGAGAATGAACTAAAGGATAATAGACCAACAATGAATGAGCCATATGAAAATCTCAATAAAGTGAAAGAAATTTTGAAAAAGAACCAACATAAATATTGGAGTTTAAGACCATAATAAGTGAAATTACAAATTCCAAAGAGGATTTCACAGGAGACTGGAAGTGGCAGAAGAAAGAATCAGGGAACTCAAAGTTAAGACAACTGCAATCATTTAGGCTAATTAGCAGAAATGAAAATGAATAGAAAAAAGTAGACAGAACCTAAGACAGCTGTGAGATACCATCTCACACATATTATGGTAGTACCAGAGGGAGAAGAAAGAGAGAAAGGCGTAGAAGAAATATTCAAAGAGATAATGGCAAAATATTTCACAAATTTAACAAAAGGCATGGATATGCACATTTTTAGCATATATGGCTTTGCATTTTCCCACAGTCTTTCCAGTTCTTTCCCGTTCTAGCCACAGCAGCATTTCATTAAACAACTGTATCTGAGCTAGTGACTGATAAGTAAATCTTCTATGTTTAGGCTTTTCTCCCCAGAAAGTTTAAAGATGATCTGTTCTGTGAACTGCTTGACCACCTTCATATCAATAGTTCCCTTATGTAATTACTGCAAAGATATAAAATCAGCCCTACTAACAAATATTTTAAATTCTTATTTTATTTCAGTTACACTGAAAGTGTAACTTCTGCCCAGCAGAGAAACATTGTGAATGCCCATTCCTTGATTATCTGCTCTAAGCACTGCACTTTTTAATCATGTCCCCCCTCTGCAGGTAGACATACAGTATAAAAGCCCTCTCTTGCTTTGTGGCAAATGCAGATACCAAGGCTTGGAAGCATCCATCTCTCCTCCTTCTGCTGAGGATGAGGATCCTAAGCCATGACCAGTGTCAAATCTACACTGGTATGTGGAAGAGCTTCCCCACATAAGCCCCCTAAAAAATGCCAAGCTGAACTTGTCCAAGTCTTTCTGTGTTCTGACATATCCCTCTCAGTTTGGTGAGCAGTTGTCGTTTTACACACCTCCCTGATATACTCAGAACTATACTTAAGAAGCCCAACAGATCTCAAACAAGATAAACTCAAAGAGAAACCTCTCAAGTAATATAGAGAGCAAGCTGTCAAATGTCAAGGACAAGAAGAGGGCTCTGAAAGCTGCAAGGGAAAAACCAATGTTATGTACAAAGGAGTCTAAATAATATTAAGTGCTAATTTTTCATCAGAATCTGTGGAGGAAAGAAGGCAGTGGAGGAAATATTTAAAATGCTGAGAAAAAATGATTGCTACCCAAGAATTTTATATCTGATTAAACTGTCTTTCAAAAGCAAGGAAGAGATGAAAACATTCCCAAATAAGCAAACGCTGAGGAAGTTTGCACCACTAGATCTACTTTACAAACTATGCTAAAGAGAGTTCTTCAGACTGAAAGGAAAGAACATGAAACAGTGGGCCAAAGAGGCATAAAGAATAAAGACCAATGTAAATATTCAATATAAATGGATATTTATAAATGCCAATATTGTTGTATTGTATTTTTGGCATGTAGATACATATTTTACTTCTTACAGATTCTAAATGAAAATTCATAAAGATTAACAATAAATCTATGGGTTTTTTGGACATACAGTGTATAAAGATAAAATATGTAACAAGTACACAAGAAAGTGGGAAAACAGAATTATATGAGAAGACTGCATGAGTATGCTACTGAAGTTAAGTTGGTATCAAATCAAAGGTGACTGTTGTAGATTGAGGATTTTAAATTTAACCCCATGGTAACCACAAAGAAAATATAGGGAAAATACATACAGAAAGAAACGAGAAGGGGCTCAAAATGTTACAATACAAAAAAAGAATCAATGAAATATGAAAATAAGCACTAACATAAGAATTGAGTGGCAAAAAAAAGAATACAATTTATAAAGATCAAAAAGCAAATTGATGGAGGAAAGTCCTACATTATTAGTACTTTAAATGTAAAGACATTAAACTCTCTAGTTAAAAGGCAGAGATTGGCACAGTGGATGAAAAAAGCATGATCCAACTATATGCTCTTTACAAGAGAAACAACTTAAATTCAAAAACAATAATAGGTTGAAAGTTAAAGGATATAAAAAAAGCATTCCATGTAAACAGTAACCAAAAAGGAGCTGGCATAGCTAGATTAATATCAGATAAAATCGATTTTAAGACAAAAATTGTTATGATAGACAAAGCCATTATATATTGATAAAGTGGTTAATTCAACAACAAGACCAAGTAATATAAATATATATGCACCTAATAGCAGACTCCAATAATATACACAGCAAATATTGACAGATATGAAGGAAAAAATAGACAGGTTTATATTAGTATTAGGAGATTTCAATATACCACTTTCAATAATAGATAGAACCTCTAAAGAGAAGATCAATAAGGAAATAGAAAACTTGAACATTACTGTAAACCTACTGGATCTAAAAAGCATATCTTATAACACTTCACCCAACAGCAGCATAGTATGTTTGTCCAGTGTACAAGGATCTTTCTCCAGGACAGACCATATCTTAAGTAACAAAGCAAGTTGCAGTAAATTCGAAAATACTGAAATCATTCCATGTATCTTCTCTACCACAGTGGAATGAAGCTAGAAATCAATAACAGAGATAGAAATCAATAACAGAGATAGAAACGGAAAAATCACAAATATGATGGACATTAAACAGTGTAATCGTAAAAAACCAATTTTTGTCAAAGAGGATACCACAAAGGGAATTAGGAAGTATCTTGTGGATTAAAAATGAAAACACAACATACCAAAACTCATGATATTCAACGAGGAGTGCTGAAAGCTAAATTTGTAGCTCTAAATGTTTGTATTAAAAAAAGAAACATCTCAAATCAGAGACCTAACCTCATATATGGAGGATCTATAAAGAGAAGAGCAAACTAAACCTAAAACGAGCAGAAGGAAGGAAATAAGAAAGATATAGTATAGGTAAATTAAACAGAGACTATAAAACAATAAGTTGTTTCTCTAAAATATTTATGAAATTGATAAACCTTTAGCCAGAGTGAGAAAAAAAAGAACAAAAATAACTAAAATCAGAAATCAAGGGGAGGCATTGTTAATGATCACAGAAATTAAAAGGATTATAAGAGGAAGCTGTGAATAACTATGTAACAAAAGTAAGTCAATATAGATGAAATGGAGCTTAGAAATGCTTAAAAACCTAGAAACACTAAAAAAAAATTGTTTCTTCTAACCTCCATGTTTAAGTCCTATAAACACTCAAGCTACCTATATTGATAGAAGGGGAAATAGAATGTCACAACAGACAAATAGCATAAAAAACACACATACTAAGTGTCTCATTATGCTAGCTTAAGTAAAATGACAACTCTAGAATGATGAGAATTTAATCAATATGGAAGTCAATTGTAGCTATGACAAAATCAGCTTTAGTAGAGTGGAGGAAATATTCTAAATGGATTGGGTTTATGGGAGACTAGTAGGAAAGGAATTTGGCTAGCAAATAAAATTATTCAAATAAATTTTTTGCTAAAGGAAACAGTGAATGGAGCAGTGGAGTAGGTGAAGAGAATCTTTTCATTTTTCTTTTTTTTTTAACAATGAAGATGTAAGGATATATTTGCATGCTTACAAGAATAAACCAGTAAAAAAAGGGGAAATTAAAAAATGTAACAGAAAGAAGTGAGAATTGCAGGAGCAAGGCAAGATTTATCTAACCCAAATTAGAATTCATGACTGAGATGAGCACATTTATGAAAATTGAAGAATAAAATTAGATTGTCTTTTCCTGGCTGAAAGTAATTGTTTGTTTTGAAAATAAGAGTAGTTTTTAAATTAATTTATCATATGTATTTATAATATATTGAGTGAAATCAATCTGTAACTACACATAGTGATTATATTTAAAACATATAATTTATTTTAACATACAATTGATATATCACTTATCAATATTTAAATTAAGATAGAAATTAATTAAAAGTGTAAATGACAGAAAACATATATATCACATAATCAAAAAGTTCAAGTACCACAGTGCAGAAGGGTGTAGTTGCACAGTGGATGGGCATGACAGTGGTGCTACCAAAAGGGATTGAATGTATGCTAAACTTGGAAAGTTTTATAATTCTGAAATAAGGTAGTTTAATATACTAAAATATATTGTATTTAAGGTCTATTGAGATGATTGTGCAATTTTGTTCCTTCATTCAATCAATGTGGTACATTACAATGATTGTTTTCAAATCTTGAATCAAATTTTCATGCCTGGGATCATTCCCACTTGGTGTTCTTTGTAATATTATTGTTTTGAATTTTCTAATTCTATATTGGCAATTTTTACAGCTAAATTGTGAGTTGTGTAATTTCTGTGTTGTTTTTTTGTAATATTTTTACACATATTCACATCAAATTTTTGCTGACCTCATTTATATTAGTTGGGAAACATTCTATCTCCTCTGTTTAGCGATAGATTTTGTTTAAAATTGGTATCATACTTTTCTAATCTGTTAGAAAAAATTCACAAGTAAAAGCATCACTTGTATTTGTGGGAATGCTTTAAATTATTAATTTAATAATTCATAGTTTATACTTCCTTTGCTATATGAAAAAAGTTTTTTTCGGTGATCCTCTATGTTCTCAAAGTTATTGGCATAAATTATTATTAATATCATTTTATTATCATCTTAATGTATGTATCTTCTGTAGTAACTTAGTCTCTTTCCTGCCTGGTATTGGTAGTTAATATTTTGTCTCTCATTGTTTTCTTGATTTTACTAACTAAATGTTTATGTAATTCCCTAATTATTATGCAAACAAATTTTTCAGTATTGATTTTTAGTGTTTCTTTGTTTTTTATTCCACTAATTGCCACTCTAATGTTTATTATAGTCTTTCTCCTTCTTCCTCTGGGCTTAATGTCTACTTCCTTTTTGAGCATCTTAATGTGGAAGTTGACATTATTGATTTTGAGTTTTTTCTGTTGTAATTTAAACATTTATGGCCATAAAATTCCCAACAGCTATTTTAACTGCCTCCCAAGAATGTTAATGTGTGGTGTTTTCACTATCTTTGGGTTTATAATTTTTTTTTTCAAATTTCCCTTATGATTTCCCATTCCACTCAAGGGTTATTTAAAAGTGTGTCTTTTTAATCTCCAAATATTTTATTGTCATTATTCTTTAATTTGATTACATTGATATCAGGAAACAAACGCTGTATGGCTTCATCCTTTTAAAGTTTGCAGTCTATTTTTCATGCCTAACTCATTACTTTTTTTGTAGCTTGTTAAAAACAATATGCAACATGAAGTTAGTAGGTGTGGTATTATACAAGTGGTAATTTTCTTGAGTAGATTATTTGACAAGTTTAAATAGTCAGGATCATCATATTATCTTGATGAATTCGTATTTTATAATTATGAAAATATTCTTTTATTTCTCATAATACTCTTGCCTGATATTATGTTGGCTGCACTGTTTTTTGTAGGTATAAAATTTACATTGTATATTTTCATTCTTTTAGTATTTTATTCCCTTTTCTTTCTTTAATTTTCAACTTTTCTGTGTTTTTATGTAAAAAGAGCACTTCTTGTAAGCATTTTGTTGATTTATGCTTTCTTGTCCATTCTGGGAGTATCTATATTTTAATTTGAGTGTTTTGATTCTTTATTTTTGTAATTATTGATGTCATTGAGTCTAAACCTACTATCTTGCTGTTTCCATTCTATTTTATCATCCACTTGTTATTTGTTTTCTAATTATACCCTTTGTTCTTTGTTATTTGTTTCTCCTTTGCTGTCTTCTTTGGGCTTTTCAATCAAGTTTTCAAGAACTCATTCTGTCTCTTTATTGGCTTTTTTGGTATTTGTGTATGTGTATGTGTGTATTGCATATGCAATATTGTACCACTTCACATATATTGTAAGAACATAACATAAATGTAATTCCATTTCTTCTAGCCATGGAAGACTAGATATCCTATCCTTTATTGACACGATTTTTCTTGTATATTTTTAATAAATTTGCTAGATTTCTTATTTTGCCACATCTGCTATTATAAAATAACACTAAGTGGTTGACTTAAACAACAGGAATTTATTGCCTCACAGTTTGGAGTCTACAATTCCAAAATCAAGGTATTGGTAGGCAATACCATCTCTGAAGGCTGTAGCATTCTGGTGGTAGTTTGCTGGCAATCAGTCCATGTCTCTGTCATATACTGATCTGTCTCTTTCTGTTGAATTTTGTGGCTTGTAATTTTGTGTGTGAATTTTCTTTTTTTATAAGGACTCCAGTCGTAACAGATTAAGGCCCATCCTGATTCAGTTTGGTCTTATCTTAATAGGATCTTTGAAAACTCCTTTTTATAAATGAGTTTTCACCCACAAGACCAGGGGTTAAAACTTGAATCTGTCTTTGTGGGGACCATAATTCAATCTACCATACTAGACAAACTATTTATGTCACATCCGCTGTTGCCTTTTCATGGGCACTCTTCATTTCTTTCAGCTTCTATGGCAAAATCTACCTTAACAATTCCTGCACCTTCAATCTCAAATCCTCTTATCCAATCTTAGTGTGATCTTTCTATGACATGCATCTCATGTCACATTTCAGCCCAGCGATTTTAGTGCTTTACCATTATCTACAGGATGATATTGAGTCCCTCAGAATGGCATACAAAAAGCATCAGATTTTATTTATATGTTTCTTAGCATTTACCCTCAAGTCCTACATATCTATCTTCCAGCAAAACTGGTACCTTGTTCTTTTCTGAACATGACACATTCTGTTACACATTCATGTCTTTGAATGTGGTATTTTTTTTTTTACCTGAGTGAAATGCCCACATCTGCCTGTCCAATTTTCATTAGACTGACAAATATTACCCTTTCTTCAAGGAGCAGTTTTATAATGAATTCTTCCATTTTTTGTATGAAATATTGCATTTTTAATATTTTCCCATTTTAAAAGTTATCACATTGTATCATTCTGTTTTGCTGAATTTGTTGTTTATCAAATCATTAATCCTAGGAATGTTCCCAAACATTTTCAGGGATTGTCAATAAATGTTTGCAGTGGAATAAATAAATGCATTCTGACAAGGGTACCAAGACAAGTCAACAGGCAAAGAATTATCTTTTGAACAAATGATTCTGAAACAAACTGATATAAACATGCAAAAGAATAAATTTGGACTCCTTGTTTACCTATACAAAACAAATGAACTCAAAATGAATCATAGACCTAAGTGTTAGAGCTAAAACTCACCCATTTTTAGAAGAAAACTTAGGAGTAAATTTTTACAAACTTGGATTAGACAAAGACTTCTTAGACACAGTACCAAATGCTGAAGTGGCAAAAGAAAAATAGATAAGCTGGACTTTATCAAAATTTTAAAAATTTGTACTTCAAAGGTCACCATCAAATAAAAAATAAGAAAACAACTCATGGATTGGGAAAAAATACTTGCAAATCATATATCTGAAAAAGGACTTATATCTAAACTATATTAAGAAAAGTTTGACTCAACAATAAAAAGACTAGTGAAAAATAGGTAAGGCTTTGAATAGATATTTTCTTTAAAAACATAGAAATGGCCAATAAATCTATGAAAAGATCTGCAATGTCTGTAGCAGTTTGATATCGTTTATGAATTCCAAAAATGGATATTAGATTAGTTTGTAAACTGGTTTGTTCCTCTGGGCATATTAAATTATATTGGATTCAGAAGTTTCACTTTTATTTGATTAAATAATGATTGAGATTTTGATTGTGCCATGTTAGTAGGAGACTGAGCCCCCACCATCTTGGATGGGCAGGGACTCACAGAGAAACCACATGACAGAGAAGGGAATTTTGGAGTTTTGATCCTGGAGTCTGGGAAGTACACACAGAGAAGCAGATAGGTGAGAAAAGAGAGAAGCCTCAGTTGGATACAGTAGAGGTACCGGGAAGAGAGATGAGCTATTTGCCTGATACTCTACTGCTGGATTTGTGGAGAGAGCAGAGGAGTTGAGCCTGGAGAAAAATGAGCCCTGAGAAGAAAGGAACCCAGGAAGCCTGAATCCTTGCAGACATTGGCAGCCATCTTGCTCCAACATGTGGCAAAAGACTTTGGTGAGGGAAGTAACTTATGCTTTATGGCCTGGTAACTGCAGTCTTTTATCCCAAATAAATACCCTTTATAAAAGCCAATAGATTTTTGGAATTTTGCATCAGCACCCCTTTGACTAACTAATACAATGTCATTAACCATAAGGCAAATACAAATAAAAACTTCAATGAGATACCAATGCATACCCATTAGAATGGGTACTATCAAAAGACAAATAATGACAAGTGTTAGCAAGGTTGTGGAGAAATCACTCCCTCATACAATTCTAATGCAAATGATACAACCACTTTGGAAAATAGTCTGGCAGTTCCTCAAAAATGTTAAACATTATGTTATTCTACAATCCAGTAATTCACTCATTGGAATACACCCAAGAGAAATGCAATGATATACCCACACAAAAATATATAAATGAATGTTAAATTGTTGTTCATATTAACCTAAAAGTGACAACAACTCAATATGTCCATCAAATCAAGAATGGTATTCAAAATATGGTATATCCATGGAATAGATTATTATTTAACAATATAAAATGAATAAAATAAATGTGGAAGAATCTTGAAAAACATTATATTAATTTAAATAAGCCAGTCATAAAAGAGCATATATTATATAATTGCATTTACAGGAAATATCAAGAAAAGGCACAAATAAAATATATAGAGACAGAAAACAGATTAGTCCCCTGGACTGGGGGTGGGGGTGGGGAGGATATGGAGTGACTCCTAATTTGCACAGGTTTACATTTTTGGGAGGTGATAGTTGAAAAACTCTGTTAGCATACAAAAAACCATTTAATTCTGTACTTTAAATGTATGAATGTTATTGTATGTAAATTACATCTCAGTAAAATAAGAATAAATGGATAAATATGTCAAAAATTTCTAAAACAAGTCTGTTTTAAAACAAGTAGCTGTTTTTAAGATTGTTCTTATTTGTGTCATTAATATTCCAAATGACCTGACATAATTTATAAATTTTGACACTTTTACTATTTGATTTGCATGTTTAAACCTGATTTGTAAAATAGCTACTTTGTGGTGACTTAAGTAGTTTTTGATTGACACGTAAATTCTAATGCACCAAAAATAGTTGATACAGTTTCTTTTCCTCAATTTCTTTCTACAATTTGATATTACTTTCCTTGCCTCAATGCCATCATTTTAAATGTCAATATTTACTTAGATATATTGAAAAGTTTTCTTACTTATGAATGAAAATGTAATCTAACAAAATCTGAATTCTTTGCCCACATTTAAATACAAACCTTTTTTTTCAATAAAAATACATCTGAAGGAGGCTGAATAATTACTTAAAATGAAGTGATATTAGAAGTGTCCTTGCACATAGAGATCAGTGAAATGTTAATGAGATAATTAGAAACTTAACACTGACTTTAACTGACTACAAGATACATTTTCATCAACTTTTCACTCTGCTTAATTTAAATTATTACATTGATTCCTTTCTCTAGTAGTTTATTTTTGTCAATCCACAGACTACTAATAACATTGAACACTACAATACATATTAGCCACTTTAAATTTAGTTTTCTTCCAAGAGAGACTTTCTCTAGAAAATGGCTTATGAAAAGGCACACAGATGTAGTGATGCAACAGATTGGGATCAAGTTTCATTTTCTTCACTTAAAAAGCTTGACATTTTGAGCAAATTTCTCAACCTCTCTGACCAACAGATTCTACATGAGGTATTAATCCCTCATTTCAGGGTGTTTGGAAATATTAGCCATAATTATAAAAAAATAACTAATACAACATCTTACCCCACAATATGAAAATATATTTTAATGATTATTACTCACGATTAGTATTGCTGGCCATTGAATGAAACATGAGCTAACCAATTGTGAGTAAACTAAAATAGTGGAAAATCTGTTAAATAGATTATGTACCAATAAAGACATGTGTCTCAACCAATTTTAGGTTTAGGTAGATTCACAAAATCCTATAGTTGCATTGCAACCTCAGTATCATTCTGACCTGTCCTATTGTTCTATTCAATGATAATGATTGGGATTATGGCCATTCTAAAAGTTCGCTTTATAGAGATGTTTCATCTGTTTAATTAAACTTGTAGATTTTGTCAGTATCCTCTGATAATCTTTATATAGATTTAAATAACTTTAACTCCTTACTCTCACTGAAAATTTTGTCTAAAATTTGTATATAGTGTTTAGTCATTTTCAAAGGTAAGTGTTAAAGAGTAAATGAGGTAAACTACATAAATATGTCTGAAAAAATGATAGATATTCAACTTTTGTTATATGTTCTGATTTAACTTCCAATATTATCCTAGATCTTTTTCAGTTCCTACATTTCTATTTCTGCTTTACTTTCCCACAGGGTTGTATAGACTCTGAGTCAGAGATCATAAGGACAATTTAAGCAAATTCATTCATAAAACACCTTCATGGAAAGGTGCACCAACAAGCACCATCTGCTGGTTATTCTGGAAATTGCACAAACAAAAACTGCTTTTTGGTCTCTGTACCCTAACTCAGCAGAGAAAATCAGTTCCCTATTAGTGAGTCCCTGGAATGATTTTATTTTTTGAATTGATTTTTTTGTTTTTTTTTTAAAGATACTTAGATTACATAAATGCTACAAAAAAAAATGTAGGGGATTTCCACATGCCCCACCCCCTAGCCCTCACACACTTTCCCACATTAACAACATCCTTCATTAGTATGGTACATTTGTTAATTGATGAACACATATTGGAGCATCACCACTAAGTGTGGATTATACTTTGCATTATAGTTTAAACTCTCTCACACAATTTTGTAAGTTATGGCAAGATATATAATGTCCTGTATCTGTCATTGCAATGCCATTGAGGACAATTCCAATGTCCTGAAAATGCCCCATATTACACCCATTTTCCCCTTCCCTCCCCTCAGAATCTCTACTAGCCACTGCGTCCACATCAATGATAAAAGTTCTTCCATTGCTAGAATAACAATAAGTCAACAGTAGAATGACAGTAAGTCTACTCTAGTCCATCGTTCATTCCCCAGTCCTGAGGATTCTGGGATGGTGATGCCCACTCCATCTCTAATTGAAAGGGAGCTTAGATTGCATGGGGAAGATAGATGGGACTACCTTGCTTGCAGTTGTAGACCCTCTCTGTTCCTTGGTGTGGTTGTTGTCCAACATCCTTTCCCTGTTAGTTGTCCTGGGTAAGTCCAATGAACTAGAAGTCCAAACAAATACCATGAATTAACTTAATGAAGTGAAACACTGGGGGAACATACTGAAGAATTCATAAACATACATAAAAAGATCACGGATCTGAGGGTGATGAATGGCACAGAGCAAGAATCAAAAATATACTAGAAGCACATTAGAGCTGATTTGAACAGGCAGAGGAAAGATTAGTGCTGTCAAAGATAATATATCTGATATCAGACGGGAGAACAGATAGATAAAAAGATAGAAAAAAGCATTTGCATCTTCTCTCCTTTTTCTTTGTTAGTCTAGCTAAGGGTTTGTCAATTTTATTAATCTTTTTAAAGAACCAGCTTTCAGTTTTGTCCATTTTTTCTGGAGTTTTCTTATTTTCAATTTCATTTAGCTTTGCTGTAATCTTTGTTATTCCCTTCTTTCTACTTACTTTGGTATTAGTTTGTTGTTCTTTTTCTAATTCCTCCAGGTGTGCAGTTAGGTCTTTGATTTTAGCTCTTTTTCCTTTTATAATATAGGCATTTATGGCTATAAATTTCTCTCTCATCACTGCATTTGCTGCATCCTGTAGGTTTTGATATACTATGTACTTATTTTCATTCATTTCAAGGTAACTTCTGATTTCTTTTGTGAGTTCCTCCTTGATTCACTGATTGCCTAAAAATGTGTTGTTTAACTTCCATATCTTTGTGCCTAATATGGTTTTCTGCCCCTTACTGATTTACAGCTTCATTCCATTGTGGTCAGAGAAATTACTTTATATAATTTCAGTCTTTCTGAATTCATTGAAAGTTGTTCTGTGCCCTAGCATGTGGTCTCTCCTGGAGAATGATCCAATGATGCACAAGAAGAATGTATTTTCCACTGTATTTGGGTGTAATGTTCTGTATCTGTCTATTAGGTCTAGATCCTTTAATGTATTATTCAAGATCTCTGTTTCCTTATTGACCCACTTTCAAGATGTTCTGTCTAATGGTGATGATGGTATATTAAACTCCCCTACTATAATTGCAGAGGCATCTATTTCTTCAATTAGTTTTTCTACTGTTTTTCTCATGTATTTTGAGGTGCCCTGGTTAGATACATAAATATTTATGATTGTTCTTTCTTCTTGATAGATTACCTCTTTTATTAATATATAAGACCTTTCTTTGTCTCTTGCAACAGTTTTGCATTTATAATCTATTTTGTTTGATATTATTATAGCTACTCCAAAACTTTTTTGATTATTGTTTGCATGTAAAATCATTTTCCAACCATTCACTTGCAATCTCCTTGCATCCTTCAGTCTAAGGTGAGTTTCTTGTAGAGAATACATAGATGAGTCATATTTCCGTATCCATTCTGCCAATCTATGTCTCTTAATTGGAGAGTTTAATACATTAACATTCAATGTCATTACTGTTAATGCATTACTTACATTATAGACATATTTTCTTTAGGCTTCTACATGTCATATATTCTTCTTATTTCTTGTTTAATCCTTTTAACTATTCTTACTAATAATCTTCCTTCCTACACTCTCCTCCAACCCTCTCTCTCCTGTTGTATCCTTTCAGCCTGGAGAACTGCCTTTAGTATTTCTGGTAGAGTAGATTTCTTGTTGACAAACTCTGTTAATTTCAGTTTATCTCTGAATATTTTGAACTCTTCCTCATTTTTTAATTCCAGCTTTGCTGGATACAGAATTCTTGGCTGATTTTTTTTTTCTTTTTCTTTTAGCACCTTAACTATGTCATACCACTACTTTCTTGCCTTCATGGTTTCAGATGAGAAATTAGCACTTAATCTTATCAAGCTTCCCTTGTGTATGATGGATCTCTTTTTCTTTTCCTGCTTTCAGTATTCTCTCCATGTCTTGAGCGTTGGACAATTTGATAAGTATATGTCTGTGGGTAGGCCTGTTAGGATTTGTACTGTTTGGTGTGTTCTGTGTTTTCTGGGCATGTATGTCCATATCCATCAAAAGGGTTATGAAATTTCCAGCCATTATTTCCTCCAACACTTTTTCTGCCCCCTTTCCCTCCTCTTCTCCCTCTGTGAGACCTATAATGTAAATGTTTGTGTGTTTTGTGCTGTCATTCAATTACCTGAGTACCTGCTGGATTTTTCTATTTATTTATTTATTTATTTATTTTTAGTTCTAAAGAAGCTTTAGATTACATAACTGTTACATAAAAAATATATGTGATTCCCATTTGCCACACCCCTCCCCCTCCCACCCTTTCTCATATTAATAACATCTTTCATTAGTGTAGTACATTTGCAACAATTGATGAACACATATTGAAGCATTGGTACTAACCATGGAGTATAGTTTACGTTATAGGTTACACTTTGCCCTACACAATTTTATAGGTTTTGACAATGTATAAATGGCCTGTATCTATCATTGCAATGTCATGCAAGACAATTCCAATGTTCTAAAAATGTACCTAAATTACACTATTCTTCCCTCTTCCTCTTGTCAGAACCTCTGCTGGCCACTGCCTTTATATCAATGATAAAAGTTCTTCCATTGCTACAATAATAATAAGTTTATAATAGAATAAAGATAGAATAATTAGTCTACATTATTCCATTGTTCATTCCCCAATCTTGATGATTTTGGGATAGTGATGCCCACTCTGTTTCTCATTGAGAGGGGACTTTGATCACATGGGACAGATGGGTGGAACTCTTTTGCTTGCAGTGGAAGATATTCTGTTTTTTGGGATGGGTGTTTTCCATAATCACCCTTTTGTTAGTTGCCCTGGCAGAGTAAAATGAACTGGACAGTAATTTTTGCAACACTGCTGAGATTCAGGGCTCAACCGGCCTATGAACACACCAAAGATTTAAGTTTCTAGGACATATAATTAACAAGAGTAGTGCTAATTATAGGTTCAAATAAAAGGGGCAGAAGAGCCATATGTAGAGAAAATATAAATGAGTCTAACTCTGATACACTGGGGAGCACGGATTCTAAAGTATGGCCCACTGACTGGGTGCCAAATTCCTTAGATTGTCTGCCCTGATTATAGTATCTAGATGTCTCTAGAGCCCTCAGGAGCTCCTCAATATTAGTCACTGTTTGCTATGACAGTCTATGAGATCCTACTGAGATATGCATAAAAGTAACTTTTGGAATGACCTCCTGATTCACTTTGAAATTTCTTAGCCATAAAAACTTAATTTTATTTAATATTTCCCCCTTTTGTCAAGGTCTTTTTCGAAATGCATTGCTAGTGGGTGCTTGATAATAATCCTTCTGTGCCAGGAAAGATTATCCCTGGGAGTCATGTCGCACACTGGCGGGAAGGTAGTGATGAGTTTGGCTTAGAGAAAGGCCACATTTGAGCAACAAGGAGGATTTCAGGAGGTAACTCTTAGACAAAATATAATATTAGGCTAGGTTTCAATTTCACAAGAAAAGGTTCATATGTACAATCATCAATATCAAGGGCCTGGTGTAATGGTCTGTCCTTCTTTGCTAGGCACTTCCTGTATACCAGGGACATTCTTGCCACTCTATTAGAAAATGTTGCAGGACTCCCCAGGATGGGAATTCAATATTCTTTCGGTCATTGTGTGGATCTCCATCCACCAAAACAATGCCCTATGACACTTGAAAATATTCCTCTGCCTTAGAGGAATACCCCAGGTGAACCCCTCTATACACTTCCCTCAATCACCATCAGCCCAACCAGTGATCTTCCCCTGCCACAGTTGTGACTCTTCTGCATTCCAAAACTTCTCCCCAAACAAAACCAAATATATAACTAATTAAAATTAATAAGAAAATAAAATAATAATAATAAATAAATAAAATACAGAAATTTTAAAAATAAAAGAAAAATTTTTATTCATTGTGTCTTTCATCATTTTAAGATCTATTGTAGTTTATGTACAGTGACAATGTCTTTCATGTTTCCCCAGTGTCTTATTTTTTTGCTTTATTTTCAAAGAAGCCTAGATTACAGAAAAGTCACATAAAAATAAAGTGGATTCCCATATAAACAATGGAGCACCTCCCACTCTCACTTATTAATAAGATTTTACATGTAGATGGGAATTTGTTACAACTGATGTACAAATATTGAAGCTGTGCTACTAACCATGTTCAATGGTTTATGTTATGGTTTACATTTTGCACCATACACTTTTATAGGTCTTGACAAAATTTAAAATGGCCTTTATCCGTTATTGCAAGATCGTGCAGAACAATTCCAATGCTACATTCCTCAGAAATTCTGAGGGGTGGGAAAGGGAAGAACAGGTGTAACATGGGGGCATTTTTGGGACATCGGAATTGTCTAGCATGACATTGCAATGACAGGTACAACCAATTATACATTTTGTCATAACGTATAAAATTGTGCATGGCAGAGTGTAAAGATGAAAAGACTGTTCTCAGATGCCTTCACAGGTGAATTCTACCAATCATTCAGTGATGATCTAATACCAATCTTGCTCAAGCTCTTATAAAGTTTAACAAGAAAGAATGCTACCAACCTCATTCTATGAAGTTATCTTCATGCTAATTCCAAAACCAGATAGAGATACTAGGAAAGAAAGAAAATTTATGGACTGATATCTCTAATGAACATAGGTACAAATATCCTTAAGAAAATACTTGCAAACTGAATCCAAAAGCAAATTAAAAGAATTATACAGCACGGTCAAGTGGGTTTTATCTCAGTTATGCTAGGGTAGTTCAACACAAGAAAATTAGTGTAATAACTTGCATTAACAAATTGAAGAAGAAAAATTGCATGATCCTCTTTATTGATGCAGAAAAGGCATTTGACAAAATACAGCACCCATTCTTGATAAAAATACTCCAAAAGGTAGGAATAGAAGGAAGCTTTCTCAATATGGTAAAGTGCATATATGAAAAACCTACAGCTAGCATTGTACTCAATGCTGAAAAACTAAAAGCTCTCCTGCTGAGATCAGGAAGAAGACAAGGATGCCCACTGTCAGAATGGTTATTCAATATTGTGCTAGAGATTCTAGCTAGAGCAATTAGGCTAGAAAAAGTAATAAATTGCACCAAAATAGGAAAGGAAGATTCACTATTTGCTGATGATATCATTCTTTATCTAGAAAATTCTGAAAAATACACAACAAAACTCCTAGAACTAATAGACATTTTCAGCAAAGTTTCAGGATACAAGATTAATACCCAATAACCAATAGCGTTTCTATACACTACTGGTGTGCAATCTGAGGAGGGAAACAGAGAAAATATTCTATTTATAAAAATGACTAAAACAATCAAATATTTAGGAATGAACCTAATAAATAATCAAATATTTAGGAATAAACCTGATAAATGGATATAAAGGACCAAAATTCAGAAAACTATAAAACATTGCTAAAAAAAACTGAAGAATACTTAAAAACACAAGAGGTTCTGTGTTCATGGATTGAAAGGCTGAAAATCTTTAAGATGTCATTTCTACCCAAAATGATTTACAGATTCAACACAATCCCAATAAAAATCCCAACAGCTTTTTTTACACAAATGTAAAAGCCAATAATCAAATTTATTTGGAAGGGTAAGGGGCCCCAAATAGCCAAAAATGTCTTTCAATAAAAGAACAAAGTTGGACGACTCTCACCTCCTGACTTTAAAGCACATTACTTAGCTACAGTGGTAAAAACAGCATGGTACTGTCATAAAGACACTTTTGCACCTCAGAGGACTTTTTCTAAAGGGTGGAAAGGCACCCGACTCAATGGCAGAAAAGATTTGGCAATCACCTATCTGATAAGAGTTTAATATACATGATATATAAAGAGAATGTACAACTTAACAATATAAAGACAATTGACCCAATTAAAAAATGAGCAAAAGACTTGAAAAGACAATTGTCCAAAGAAGAAATGCAAATGGTGAAGAAACATAAGAAAAAAATGTTCAACATCACTAGTGATTAGGGAAATGCAAATCAATCCTGCTATGAGATATCATGTCACACCTATTAGACTGGCCACTATTAAAAAGTCAGAAAAAAGAAAATTTTGGAAAGAATGTGGAGAGATAGGAACATTTATTCACTGTTGATGGGAATGTAGAATGGTACAGCCACTGTGGAGGACTGTTTGGAAGTTCCTAAGGAAGTTAAATATTGCCATGCGACCTGGCAATACCATTACTAGGTATATACCCAGAAGAACTGAGAACAGTGACATGAACAGATATCTGCACACCAATGTTCATAGAGGCTTTATTCACGATTGCCAAAGATAGAAACAACCCAGGTGTCCATCAACTGATAAATGGATAAACAAATTATGATGTATATACACGATGGAATATTATGCAGCGAATAGAAGAAATGAAGTCATGAAGCATATGACAACATGGATGAACCTGGAGGACATTATGTTGAGTGAAGCCAGCCAGAACAAAAGGACAAATGCTGTATTATTGTGCTATTAGGAACTAAATATATTATGCAAACTCATAGAATTAATAATTAAAATATAGGTCACCAGAAAATCTGGGTAGAGAACAGAAAGCTGAGGATTAATCTGTGCAGAATTGGATAGAAGGTTCTTAGTAAATCTTTGGAAATGAATGGAAATGGTGAGAGTACATCACCGTGTTTGTGACTAGCAGAGCTATCATATGGGTATGACAGTGGTTGAAAGGGAAAGTCTTAGGACATCTATAATATTAGAAAGAAAGCTAAAATATGTAATATAGGACTGTAAAACATAGTGAAACCTCATATAGAATACAAATATGGGTAATATTGCATATAAAGTTTTGTAAAATATAAATACAGCTTTACTAAAGAGAAGGAAACAGAATAGAAGCTATGTTTGGAAGGGAAAGAAGCATAGAGAAATTACAAGGTGATGAGTTTTGTTTGTTTATTTATTTGGTTTTTGCTTATTATTATTATTAGTAAATGAAATTATTAGTAAATGAAAATGCTCAAAAAATGATTGAAGTGATGAATGCACAATTTTGTGATTATACTGAATATCATTGATTGTACACTTTGGATGAATTTATGCTTTATTAATTTATCTCAATAAAATTTACTTGTTAAAGAAATTATACAGTATCTGCTATTCACACTTTTAAAAGAAATTAAGAAAAATTTTTTCTTGATATTTAATATTTAAATAAAAAAAGTAATTGTAAGGAAAAGATAAAATATTTTAGTTCATTGACATCAGGTAAAAATTATTGTTGTTTGTTTTATAGCTAAAATGCATAAGCATTTTACCAGCAATATTTTCAATTTCATACTATATTCTTATCTTTTATACTTCTAAATGCAACATAAACACATGAGCCAAAGGTTACAGGATATACGAATTCAGTAATATAAAAACATCTAAAGTTCATAATTCCTATTGACTTTCCAATTTCAGTTTCCAAAATTGCTTCTTCTTTCCTTTCACCTGATCACTATAGAGTTAGGTCTGAACTTACATTCCCCACTAAATGCCAGATTTCAAAATTTTGATAATGTACACAATGTAAAAAGGAAAGCCTGGTTTCCTGACCAGACTAGCATAGATGCTAGTCTATTAAAAAAAGAGAGATGTCAATGAGGTTATCCAAATAGAACTACAACTTGTAGCAGTAAAAAAGGTTGTTTGGATACGTCAACATTTTGAAATATTATAGATGATATTTACAAGAAGGAGAAGACTATTTGTACCTTTTACAGTGAAATTATTTTATTGTTATAAGGTACATATTTTTGTAGAGAAAATATAGCTATTTTCCTATAAGTGGATTTCAGAATTTAGAGTAAAGAAGCTCTAATTTAATGAGTGATTTAAAAAAATAAGTTGGTTTCAATTTTTAAGTGCTTTTATACATTTCTTTTTCCATGTGCATTAAATTTATACTCATTCATATTTTGCTTTATACACCCATACTGCAGTAAATGTTAATATATGAAGGAGTAACTATATTCAACAAGAAAATTACAATATTATTTTTACACTGACTATCCAAAAATGCCTTTTGAAGAGAAATAAAAACTCCTTGAAATATATCTAAAATTTCTTTTCATTTCAAAACTTGTTTTGAAGCAAGATGGATGACAAGAGTATTACCATAAAAGATGATTACTTAGATTTGATATATTGATACCTTTCCTTTTGATTTTCAGTATTTGAAATTTATAATCTAGAAGTGTAAGTTGAAGGCTAGCAGCCTTATGTGTTTTCTTTCTCTCCTGTGCTCATAAATAACTTTTATGTGTTTCCTGTTCAAATTAAACAAAGTTTCATGTTTATTCAATAATCACAACAATATTTATTCTCTTTTGTAATCTAGCTTTGTATTTTTCATTTGAAAAAGTGAACAAAACCATGAATTTCATTATTAATTAAACTTTCATCACTAATCTTCATGATTTGTATAACTATAGAAGAGTTTCTCATAAGAAGTAATTACTTTCAGGTTCTTTTTAAATCTTTGTGGTGGTCAAAGACCTCCTTAAATAACTGCATCAAAGTTCTAGACACTATCACTGCAGGAAAAAACACATAAACACATTTTACATTTTGGTTTGTTTATGGAAATCATTCAAATACGTGTTGTGGTGAATCTTATAAAATATTCTAAAATGATCCTGTCAATCCTGTAATAGATCTTTAATTTGAAAGAAAAACATCCATTAGCATTTTATCATAGGTGGTTTCCACAGTGTAGAGAAAGCTTTAATGAAGATAAGTCTCTCTATATAGAATACTGGTTTTAATATTATTCTGTCTCAGCCAGAAGTGAAGATAAGAAATTCTTTCAGTTACTCAGTCATAAATACAGATGGTGTTAAAGCAAATCTGAAAGCCATTTTACCATCTCAAAAATGCAAAGGCAGGTCAAGGCAACCAGTCTTCTCTAAAGAGGATAGAAAAGATAAATTACTCTATAAAATTAGGTTAAAGCCATTTTGTTAATAGGAAATCATGTTGCCCAAAATGGTAGATCATGTGATGGACTCATTCAGTTATCCATTCCTTTTATGAATCTTTGAAATGATGATTGCTTTAACAAAAAAAAAAAGAAAAAGTCTGCTAATGGAAGACAGTAATCTTGCTAAGTCTGAAAATATGAAACTATATTTCAAAGATGCCCTTATACCTAGAATGTTGGATGTCATTTAAGTTCAGCTCGTAAAGTGAACTTGAATTCATCCTGAGGTAATGAAGAGAGGTGGAAGCACATCTGTGGGTATGAACTATAACTGCAACAGAGGGAGGCAGTTTTGAGGATTGTAGCTGTACCAGCAACTTCCCATGTCTAAAGGTTGTTTCGTACTCACAGCAAAAGAAGCAGAAAATATGGTTTGGGGCGTGCTTTCTGGAAGCTCAGAGTCTGGACACTCAGCCCTCTTACAGAGTCTGTGACTGATTTGATGCCCAATGCAAAAATGACTCTGTTTAACTTACATATGAAGTGGTCTATGTCCTACAATTTACTCCTAATCAATGCACCCATCAAGGTTATTTTTGGTGTTGTTATTTTTATCTGGTACCACTCATTTCTGTACAAAGGTTTTAAGTGCATGCTATAGATGTTGTTTACATCGTCTCATCCTCAGTTTCCTCCTCTCCTTTGGAGTCTACTTCTCCCCAAACAGTTTACTGTTATCCTCTTAATCAGTGCAATAGTCCCTGCCCCCTAATGACCCAGGTTTGACAAATGAGGGTATTTAATCTTCTGATAAAGGTGTTTAGTTCAATAAGTGGATAAAAATCTCAGTATACAGACACTGAAAGATGTTGTTGCTCCACAATGTACACATGTCAATTTATAGAAAGTGCAGCCGAGACAACTGGGAATAACAGTCAACAGGAAAGTTCCTCTAAGGGCTAGATGAGGTCCTCAGCACCACTCCTGAGGCCCAGTCACAAAACTTCTTTCCAGTCAGTGAGATTTCCATAAAGCCAAGGAAATTTACTCGTAGTTCACATAGTATTATTCCTGTTTCAATAACAAAGGAGTCCTTAAATATTAATAATGACTCTGCCTTGGCCTTATAGAGTTTAGAGTCCACTCTATATGAAGAAGGCCATCAAAATTTCGATGGAAGTTACTCTGACTCGCTCTCAAATATTTTAAATATTATGTGCTCCGACTGAAAATACGCTGGCATTTTGCCTGACATTTTAGGATAAAAATTATCTTTCCATCTTTTTATTCTTTATATCCCTTTTAAATAACCATAATCAGTAATGCCGCTAGTTTTTTAGATGCTTATCCTTCAGTTGATGCCTTTCCTAAAGGAAAGGCATAATATGAATGTGCTTTATTCATATTTCTTGGAAGACAATGAAAAAAGTTCACAGAGGAAAGGATTTGTTTCTCACATTTAATGGGCCATAAAAATTCTTCCTTAACTTATTTTTAGGTAATTTGAAATAACTTAAGTATCAATTACCCTCTATTTTAAAATTCCAAATCTTTGATTTATTTGCAAATATTTATCTACTAAAATATTCATTTAAAACTCATCATCTGTGGATAACTTCATTCCTTATATTACACAATGTAACCATTTAATATGTATGCTATTGGTTACCTCAAATTGATTCATTTATGACTTCTTTACATTATTTAATACATCAAGGTAAACTAGAATGAAACTGATTGCTATTTAATAATAAATATTATATGGTGATATTGCTTTGACTGAGAAATATTATTCCCTCTATATAAATTTAAACTTAAAGTTCTCATGAAGAAGAAAAGAAAAACCAAGGTGACTTATTTAGAAATACATCACTGTCACACAAAATGATTTTTTAAAAATCAAGTGTCAAG
This sequence comes from Cabassous unicinctus, assembly GCA_029593785.1. Lineage (NCBI taxonomy): Eukaryota > Metazoa > Chordata > Mammalia > Cingulata > Chlamyphoridae > Cabassous > Cabassous unicinctus. The sequence continues at coordinate 24,710 of JAQZBX010019312.1, forward strand.
AAAAGTGATAAATGTGTAGGTAATGATTCTGATGCAGTTCAAACCGAGGTTTTAAACAAAATAATAATCTGTAAATGTTAACTTAGCAATTCCTTACCCTTTAAAAATTTGTATCATGAATATATCATAAAAAATATGTAGCTCACTTCTTACTAACTTTATCAAGCAGAAAAAACACATGAAATGACATAAGGAAATTTGGAGATAAAAAGAGATTGAACATACCTCAACGTATCTGGAAATTGTGTCTTCATATTTCACTGATTTCCCTCAGTTGATGAACAAATGATAGATTTCTTAAATAAATATTTCTCAAATTTTTGTCCAAGCTTTTTTCACCACAATCACTCTCTTAAATCAGAAGTATACCAGGTTTCTCTCAGTGGCATTTTTACTCTTGCTGCAGTCAGCTTTCAATCATCAGCCACACCACTATCAAATTTAGCCTTCTAGAAATAAGAAAAATATATGTATGTGCCTATATAGTGCCTATATAGTAAATATACAGTTGCATATGAGTATATAATATATTCTTTTAGTTGTGCATGTGTGTGCATTATGTCTCTTCTTCAATATTTCCACACAGCCTGTAAGTATAGAGCCACACTTTGTCAACATGTCAACAAAACCCTTCATAACCCAAACCCTGCTTGTTCTTGGAGACTTTCCAAAAAACCCTGTCTTCATACTGAACATTATATTTACTCAATATGTACTTTTTGCACATTCATAATTTTGTACATAATTCCCTCCCCTCCTAAATATCCTCTACACTCTAAACAACTTGAGAACCTCTTACACATACAGTTAAAGCCCAACTATTTTCTTTTCTGCATCCCTTACCTCTCACTCTCTTCCCAAGTAATTTTAGTTATTTTTCCTCTGTTTTCTCCCTATTCCCAGAGCATCATCTTCATACTTCTCATGTCAATTAACAATGAGTGCATGTGTGTCTGTGTGTATGTTAGTTTGTGTGCTTAAGAGTTTACACTATTTTTTATCCACATACACAGATCTAAGTTTCTCATGATGGGATTTTTATTTTGTACTTTTATTCCCAACTTCTTTAAAATTGTCCACAATATTTAAAAATCTCATAAATGTTTATACATTTAGTGCAAATCTCCCAAATATAGTACCCTATAGAGGTTTTAAAAAATAAAAGTGCATATAAAATTATAATGTAAAATTTAGGAAACTGTGAGGATTATTAAAGGACAATTGTGTTATCTTCCAACTACATGCAAAATACGTGGAAAATAATTTAAATTCAATTATTTTGCTACCCTATTAAATTGGTCTCAAAATGTAGGCTTCGTAAGTGGTAGAAATACAAAGTATTTATGTAGGAAACAATGATTTGTCCATGATGAGCTACTTTTCATAAAAGTAAGGCCAAAAGGTCTTCCAGTATAAAACAATGTGCTTTCTCTTATGCATCTCTGGGCTTTATTATGTTATGAATTGTGCATGGTGTAAGTTTTAACTCTAATTTTATTCAACAACAACACTGAATGATCATTCATCAGTAAAGCATAAACTTGGGATTTTAAGGATGCAGGTTGTATTATCTAAGCAATACTGACATAAACCATGCAATTAACTATTTAAAAGCAATAGATGGTTCATTATTACATCAGAATCCTACTAAACATGAAGAAAAGAAACAAAAGTGGAGACAATGAGGAAGTTACAGAAACTTTTTGGAATAAGTATTGCATATGACCAAATATAATGCGATGTGACTGTGTTTCTCTACAAACACACATTCGTAAAGACACACACAGACACACAGAAAGACAAATCTTGTGGACGTATACAAATGGAAATATATACTAAATTTTACCCTCTGTCTTAAAGTGGAATTAAACAGATACCATTATTTGATGTGAATAAACTGCCATCAAATTACACTTTGGGCTTTAAAGGATAATTTAGTCTTAGCAAAACATATGACATTGGATAAATCTCTGTCCAATATTGAGAGAGAGAGAGAGAGAAAGAGAGAGAGAGAGAGAGAGAACCCATATGTTGAATAAAACAAAATTAATTGCATTTCATAAATAATTAATTATAATTTACAGTTCAGACCCATCAGTATATTAGAACCATGTCCTTTTCTTGTCTAATATTTAAATTTCAGTTTGCATTTCTAACCCAGTGAACAATCAGTTTCAGGCATTGTCTCCATTTCTATCATGGATCACCGAAAAGAGCATTGCTTATGAAATTCGCCAAACTAATCTTTAATAAGCATTCACAAGATTGTAAACATATTATGAGTTGTCTAAAGTCTTGCGTTCAGTCTCTCACTCTGCTCTGCAATATCCATAGATAATAGTGAATTCTGTATTCTCAATAATAATGATTAGGGACACCACATTTACCTATCTATAAGTACAGATACTCACACATACACATACATTTATAATATAAAATGTCAGTTAATTGTATCCAGTTATTTCACTAAAGGCTATCCATCTAATTGGAACAATATTGGGACCAGTGAGTTTTGAGAAATGGCTGTTCTTCAAAAATATTGTAGAGAAAAATGGAGTCAACCTAAATGTCCACCTATGCTAAGTAATTTAATATTATGACACTTTTAAAATTACCTATAGGAGATTATGTGCTATAAAAAGAACTTCAGAGCAAGCCAGTTATATGTGTAGGCAAAGTTGCTAGAAAACTGCAGTAAAGCTATATTCCAAGAGAAAGGCCAACATTATAAATCACCTTAACCCTTACTAACATCTTAGCTGGTATCGTGGCTAAGTTAGTCATTATTGGTTCAGATTTTTTATGGGATTTCACTAAAATAAAATGCGTTTTAAAAATTGGATACTTATAAAATGGTTTTGACAAAAATATAGATGCATTTAAAATGCAAACATAAAATTGTATATAAAATCAAACCAATATATAGTGTTAACCATTGCTTTATAGTTTTATTGCAAATATAATGTGCTCTCTATTAGAATGATTAATAATTACAATTTATAATTAATAAGCATGGTGATGTCTAATACTTATTATGAATCATGTTGCAGGACTTAAGCTATGCATTTTATATTCATTTTATTTAATAATGAAAACCACTCTATGAGGTAAACCATTAGTATAGATATGAGGTGTAGCCGTTTGGTGTTTTTTATGAATTCCAAAAATCGATACTGGATTATGTATGCAAACTGGTCTGTTCCTCTGGGCATATTAGATTGTATTAGATTCAGAGGTTTCACTTTTACTTGATTAAATTAAGATTGGGGTTTTGATTTGGCCACATCAGTAGGACGTTGAGTCCCCGCCCCCTTGGTGGGCAGATACTCACAGAGAAAACTACATAGCAGAAAAGTTAGTAGGAGTTTTAATGCTGGAGCCATGGGAAGTAAACACACAGGAGAAAAAAGCAGAAGCCTCAGGAAGAGAGAGAGCCTAATAGTCTACAGCTGACTTTGTGGAGAGAACAGAACAGCTGAGCCCAGAGAGGAGCTAGCCTTGGGAAAGAGATGAAACTTATCTCAGCCTACCGCTGATATTGGAAGAAGCTGGAACCATTGAGCCTTAAGAGGAAGAGGAAGGCTAACTGTTGACAACCATCTTGCTCCAACACGTGGCAACAGACTTTGGTGAGGTAAGTAACTTTCACTTTATGGCCTGGTAACCCCAAATAAATACCCTTTATAAAAGCCAACAGATATCTGGTATTTTGCATCAGAACTCATTTGGCTGACTAATACATGAGGATACAGGGAAATAGAGGGCAAATAATTTTCCTAAGTCTATCAATGATTGACTAGAGTGGGATGCAAAACTAGGTGTGTCTCTTTCCAGAGTCAGAGACCTTAACCCATGGGCTAATTCCCTATACAAGTCATTCATAGTCAATGGCTCTTAAAGCCATTTAGCATCACCAGCTCACTTAAATCCTGAGTTCATTTTAATGCATTCAGAAAAATCCCATTGCTATTTTCATTGTCAATTGTGCTAGAATATTCATCTATAAAATTTGCTACTAATGTTCCTCAAACTTTGCCAAATTATAACTTATGGTATCAATACTTTGTATTTTCAAGGCATTAAAATTTCAATTCATTCAAATAAAAGACATGTACACATTGTCCTCTTCTAAACATCATTCTCTGAGTATGCACATACATATATAACATTATAGACTATTTTTGTACAAATTTGATCTTTTATTTTGGATGAAATATTATTCCTAACAAGCAAATTTTACTGATGATTGATTTGAAAGAAAGTACTATGAGAAGGTTAAAAGAACAGTCTTTGGAATCAGACTGTTTGGGAAAAATCTTAGCCCCTTTATTTGCTAGTTGTGCGAAGTAGGTAAAGTCACTCGACTCTCTGGACCTCAGTTTCTCTGTTCACAAAAATGAAGATGATAAAAGCATCCACCTCAGAAAGTTTTTGTGCAGTTTACCTAAGTTCATATTGTAAAACTCAGAACAGTGTCTTTCACCTTGTAAACAGGGATATAAGGGCTTGGTAGAATTACTTTTATTTTAAATAACAATTTAAAAAATATATTGCAAAAGGAAATTCTATTTTCTGAGATTTAGATTACAATTAATTTCTATGCTAAGTAATTTTACACTCATTATTGTTCTGGCTATTTTGTGTAAGATTTCAACTTTTTCTTAGTTCTTGCTCCATTCAGTTTTCTATGTTTCCTTAGTCAGCCTCTTAAGCTAAGCCTCAATTCTAAGCAAACTCAGCTATCCATTTTGTTAGCACTGTTATTTCGGATCACTGGTTAATGGATTTCTGATGCAGATGCAAGTTTTTGTGTAACTGAGATATCACTTTGACAGATGAGGTCACAAGAGCTTTAGCTGATGTTCTTTCAAGCCTGAGGAGAGCTTGCTTACACAGTTTCTGCCAGAGCATTTTAGCAGCAAAGCATAGTACTAAAAGCCAATATTATTCTATACAAAAACAAATTATTATTTTTGTACCAAGATTTTTAATGTTTTATGAATTGATAAAAGAAAGTATCTTTTTAATTCAACATTATTTTTCATGAATACTGTCTTTGATGTAATTTTCATTAATTTTAGATTAAATGTAAGGGTATTAAATTCAGCATCTTTTGCTTAACTCCTGCTTTTTCATTTATGCTGTCATATTTTTTGAGAGGTACAGAAACAAGAGCAGTTAAAGAAACAGAAAGGTACAAGAAAGATATTTTATTATTTTCTTCCTACTAAACCCAATAATATGATCTATGTAATATTAAGATACCATGTAATCCTGTTTATAAAATTAGGGTATTCATATGTTTAAATTATTTCTGTCATTGAGTAAAGGGAAAAAAAATTGGAAAATTTCCTTGAGAGGTTTATTTATTTTTTCTTATTTATTTATTTTATCTTAAATATGAATTTAAAGTTCATCTGAGATCATTTTAACAAGTTTTTGTGTACATTGAAAAGAAACATCATGGATATAAGCAGAGTATTAATTATTTTTATTATTATGTTACTGGATTCTAGGGGACATTTGTTAAAAAAAATAATATATTTTTAAAATAAGTGGACTAAAAGAAAAAGAGAAATCATATATAAGGTATTGAGAGCAAATAAATTTTGAAAACATCGTAATGCTCAAGAATAGAGTTTATACAAGTTGAAGAAACACTTATAACTGGACTAGAATTTTGAGCAGACTTTGTATTTAAATGAATATATATTTGGCCTATCAATAGCAGGCATTAACAAAATCCTATGCATTCGAAACATCTTTCTTTAAAAAATTCACTTGGGATAGTTGTTGGAAATAACAGATTCTTGTCGAGATTTTTATTCCATCTGTCAGTTTACCCAGGAACCTGTGTTTTCAGTAGAGACCTCAGGCAATGTTATGATTATCAAAGATTAGAAAATCAGACTCGCACAATTTAGCAAGAGTGTTTTGTGTTTTATGTATAGGGTACATTGTTAGATAATAGCACTGTTCAAAAAGCAAATAATATAGTCATCTGTGCTGCATGAAGGAGATAAATTATCAGTATGTTATGTGTATATATTAACAAATGAAATTTCAATTAAAATCACTCATAAAGCAAAGCATCCAACTATAACTGATAAATATGTTACACTAATAAGTAAATAATCCAGATAAATAATTCAGTATAAATAGATGATTAAATTATGACAGATTGTAAGAATATAGTCACAATTCAGGCTTGGAGTTTTTTTTAACCAGAATGACTGAAGATCTGAGAGGAAGGAGAGGGATGCTTTGTATGAAGGGAACCGCATCAATGAAAACAAAGGCGTGAGGATGCAGGGCATCTTTAGAAGACAGTAGACAGATCTGCCTGAAGCAGTTCCCTTTTAGTCAAAAACAGGACATAAGGAAATACATTGGGTATGCATTGATTGCTTTACTATATGCAAAGAACAAGAAATAAAAAGAAAAAAAATTAAAGTGCCATCATCAAGGAGCTTTCAATTCTGTGTGTGACAAACTACAGAGGGATTTGTGTTCCAAGAAAGTAAGACAGAGTGTCCTACGGAAGGACATAAAGAATTGCCTTCTACAATCTGGGGGAGGAGACAGTACGGGGATGTAAGTAAGTGTGTGTTTGTGAGTGTGTGTTTGTGAGTATTGGGTCGGTTTGTACTTTATTAGAAGAGTAATCTCTGAGGCAATGGTGAGAGATTTGAAAAAATTAGTACAGAAGTATTTCCAGATATTCAGTGTGGGTTTGGTGCAGATTTCAGAGGTAAGCAGTTTGCGATTTTAGTCAGCTCCACATGACAAAGCATCTTATATACCACGTTAAGAGTTTGGTATTTTCTGAGTGAAATCAGAAATAGAGATTTATGAGATGAATAGCATGGCCAGGTTGTTCTTTCAAAAATGTTAATCTTATTGAAATATGACAGAATGAAATAAAAGTGCCATGTATAGAAAGTAAAAACAAAAATAAAGAAGCAAACTAAATAAAACAGTAAGAGGGTGTTGAAGAAAATGTGTTCAACAATTATTTGTTGACTGACAACTTCTTCCAAGCAGTTTCTCCTGGCACCAGGAATATAGACTGAAGAGCTGTTACCATGATACCTGTTAGAGGACAAATGCTGAGACTAAAACATAAACAGATGAATGAACTAGACGATTCAGATTGTAACAAGTGTTATGGATGTGATACACAGCGACTGGAAGTGGTGTAAGATTAGATTCTCAGTGGAAGTGAATGAGGAGCCGACTAGGAGGGCTCTGCCTTGGAAAGATCTGGGAGAAGGCTTCTAACCAGAGAGGAAAAGAGCCTCAAATCACAACAGCCTTGGAGCGGTTCAAGAGCAACAATAACAAATAGGTAGTCTGATTTGACCATAACAAGTAAAAGGGAGAATTGAGTGAGTTTAGAAAGTTAGGCATAACGATGGAAACTATAACTAAGGTAATAATATTGGCAATGAACAGAAAGAGATTCATGTGTGAGGTAATAGGAAAGATACATCAATAAGACAGCAACTAATTTTAAATGGACAATGAGGGGGATATGTATAGATATATCATAATACTATGTGTTTTTTTTTTTTTTTGCCAGAGAATTGTAGTTTCTATGGTTGATATAGAGAACTTTGGGGAAAGAAAAGATATATTTATGATAACAGAGTGATTCGTTAAAGATTCAATTTTTTAAAAGAATAAAAATGGTTAAAATGTATTTTATATTTACTAACTTATTTACCATTTCTAACAGTCTTCATTCTTTAATGAAGGTCTAATTTCCATCTAGTATAATTTTTCAGCTAAATAAAGAACTTCATACAGCATTTTTTATAGTGCAAGTCTGTAGGACATGCATAATTTCAGGTTTCTCTATTTGAACAAGTGTTTACTTTCTTTTCATTTTGAACAGTATTTTGCTAATAATGAATTCTAGTTTGACAATATTTTCTTTTCAATGTTTTAAAAACTCCAATCCTCTGTCTTCTGGCTTGCATATTTTCTGACAGCAAGTTTGCTGTCATTCTTTTCCTTATTTTTCTTTATGAAATGTATCATTTTTCTTTGTTTGTAAGATTTTTTAAAAAGTTTGTCACAATTTCTCCAATGTTGGCCTGCCATGAGAGTGGGGGGAGGCTGGTGTTATCAGCTCCATCAGCTGCTGCAAAGGGTCAGCAATTTACTCTTCTTTACCATAGTTCATCAGCCTCCTCCTGTGTTCTTCTGACTCCTGGAGTTTTAAAATAGTAACTTCAGACAGCTCCTGCCTGTCCAATAGTTGTTTTGGTGGAAGGACTGAGACCTGCATCTCAATACTCTGCTCTCTTCCCACAATCCTCCCCCACCCCCACATACACACACAGTTTTGAAAATGGTTGTGTTCTTTTAAATAATTTTTTTCATGACAGGCATTTAAGTTACTTAGAATCAATCGGATCATTTCAAGACTAGTTTCAAGTGTGTTATGGCAGAGTCTAAGTGCTTTTTAGTCTAGCATTAGTTTATCCCTTCTCCTAAAGTAATAGTCTTCTGAGAATTTTACCCTGGACTCATGTCCACTATTACAAATTTACTACACTCTTGCTCCATGGAACATGAACTATTACGAGTCCCATGTGTTACAGGAATTCTCCTGTCTAGATGGCCCTTTTGCTGGCCTTAGATAATGTTCTAGAAGTCTTCGGAGACCAATATTAAGCCAAAGATTTGAGAGGACACCTCTCAAAATGTCCAGAGCATTCTATTTTTTTCTTTCCCTTAAATAACTTTCTTCCCCTTATTGTTCTATATGACTTGGCTTCCCCAGGTTCCAAACTTTGTCTTTGAAAACAGGTGTCACTACCAGGCTATTTTTTTTTGCCACGATCATATTTTTTAATTTATATTTTTATTAGGGAAGTTGTGATCTAACAAAACAATCATGCATAATGTTCAGGATTCCCATACATTACCCCTTCACCAACACCTTGCATTGTTATGGAACATTTGTTACATTGTTATGGAACATCATCAGACTATTACCACTAACTATGGTCCATAGCTTACATTTGGTATATTTTTTCCATACACTCTAATAACACCATTTATTAGTATTTACTTTTGTTATAGATCATGATAGAATACTCTCATTTTGTACTGTTAAAAAGTCCATCTTCCACCACATGGTTCACTTGTGTTACACAGTCCCATGCCTCGTATAATCTA
>JAQZBX010019313.1:0-33893 GCA_029593785.1 Cabassous unicinctus
TATCACTTTTAAAAAGAACACGATGTTCAAACCTGCTTTCTCGGAGTCAAATTCTAAAGAGCAGTTTTTATTTCAAACTGTCACAAGTAACTTTGTCTTTTAAAATTCATGTGATATAAGTTGAATGAAGTATTTAAAACTGTTGTATAATTAAAATAAATTTTCTAATTTTATAAAAATTAAAGCTATATGAATAAAAGTTCATATGAATACTTTAAAAGTGTATAAAATTCCTGAAAACATAATAATGTTTCAATATAATATTAAATAAAATATAATGTTATTAATCATAATTTTTAGTTATAAGTACAAAAAGACAGCAGCCATTAAAGGCTGCTGGGGTAGTGCGTAATGATAAATTATAGAAAAATAAAATAATACCACTGCAGCATGCAGTGGTCCCAAGTATTGCTAGTTTGTTGCAAAAAAATAATATCCAGTTATGTCACTATCACAGTGTTTTAAAACTTGCAAAAGTTTTCTTTAATATTTTCTTAAACAAGTCAAGCCAGCCCACTTTCCCCTTCCTGAAAAGTAGCCAAGAATAAATCAAGTTTATATTCAACACTGTAGGCAACAGCCCGAATTCTAATTATAATGTTAACAACATAAATCAATGCAAGTATTAAAATTACAAGTTAATGTATTACCCCACAGCCCAAGTAGGAAATACTAATTTATTTTTACCTATGCCTCAAACTATACAAAATAAAGAAATTAAGGTCATAGGAAATAAAAGTTTATTCATTGGATGTCTGTTGTTGTTTAATCTACTGTAGTTATGTATAATGTATGATATACTTAAATACTAATCAAAACTTCAGTACAATACGTTGCATATTTAGGTAATTTAATAATTTGTATATTACACATAGAAGTATTTTATTAAGTATATATATATAAATCTCTTGTTTTAAATTGGAACAGTTCTGAAACTAAATATCTTAAGACAAAGTTTGGTAAGTATTATTCAAGCCTAAAAGTAAAGCATCATACAAAAACTTTGTTAATCAACAAAGCAATGCCTTACTAGTTAACACTTTTCATATTTCAGGAAGAATTTTGAAAATTAAAATAGTAAGCACATCCAAGGATGTTTTGTAACAAATTAAAAAAGATAAAGTGCATTTCAGCGGGTGTTGTATTCCTCCCTGGGGAAGCTGGCCACTCTCCCAGAGACTGATGCATAAACCTTAAAATGTACTGCTCAGGGAGTGTTGTGTTCCTTCCTGAGGAGGCTGACCCCTTCCTCGGGAATTAGCAAAATACTCACAGGTTGGCATCTATACTATCAAATTTATTAATCCTAAACACATTCAACCAAAACTCTAGTATCAGTTGCTACTTCAACAATTCAACACTTCCCAACTAAAAGCTAAATATTGTTAAGTATATATACAAAACTGCTCTATTTATCTGTCATTCTGTAACATTGTTCAATATTAACTTAATCTTTTAATTAGTTATGCTATTTATGTTTTTTCACTCTAATTGCCAATATAAGCTTATTAAACTAAATATATATATAAACATTTATTTTATATCTATCCAATACTGTAGCCAACAATGAGCCAAATATATCAATGTATTAGACAACTAGTTTAGTGAAAGAATAAAGATAATAATCAATGGGAAAAGGCAGAAGTTAAATTAGGATAGAGGGTCGAGGTTTTGCTCTTATCATTACAGATAAAGGAGACCAGCTTTGGGTCCTGTCCAGACACCTGAAATCTAGACATGAGCAAGCCAAAGAAGCTGACACAAGAAGTAGAAAAGATGGTAACTTCTAAAAGGCAGAATGTCACTTTAACACAGTTATTATATTATCAATTCACCTCTTTTAGAATTGTTGAATTGGGGAGACAAATCCTACCCTGTTTATATTAATCAGTCTTTTCATTTTCCTGGGCCTGTTGATTCTCGCCTTCCTCTAAAACCTGAGGAGGAAGGGAAATTTATTAAAAATTTAACCTTGCCTTTTCTTAAATGACCTATCTGCATAGGATCCTTCGATCAATGTATACAGCCCCAAAATCATAGTACAAAGTGATAAATGGCATACATGCCATGTTTCATCTGAGGTTGTGCTCTTTAATAATTCCTATAGAATTATAAAGAATCAGACCTTTATAGGGATACCGAAAGCTAATGTAAACACAATCATAAATTGAAAAACTAGTAATTCAACAGAAACAACTAATGGAAGCTATCATTATTTTTGGAATTTTGGAGATGTCACTAAATTGGACTCGTCAGAGAAGATTTATCCCACAACTATGGGACACTAAACTTAACAAAACTAAAAATTATTTGTGGAAATTATTTTTGGGAACTAGCCCAATTTTTAAATGGCAAGGCAGTAAAACTAATATTACCAGTTTAAAAAGAAAATCCACTTAATTTCTTAAAGCATGTATATGGGATCCCATTGTTTTTATAGTTGGAATGGTGAGCATTAATCAAACATAGTTTTTCTGCAGCAATTGCTCCCTTTACACTTGTGTATCAGAATCTGTGTTTTACAGGAGAGTTCTACTGCGGTTCTAACAGGACGACGGCGTCATGGAATATGGCTTCCGGTTCACCTGAATCACTGCTGGCAGTCTTCCCCTGAGAGCCAAATCCTTTGGCACTTTCTAGATCATTATTTAAAAAGAACCAAATGTATAATTGTACTAATTATAGCTGCTGTATTAGGGCTTATGGTATTATTACAGCTGCTGCTGTGGCAGGAACTGCCCTACATGAAAATATCCGAACACACCAATATGTTAAAAATTGGCATCATAATGCTAATGAACTATGGCATAGTCAAGCATATATAGATGAGTAACTTAATAATAGGCTTAATGATTTAGAGATGCTGTTACACAAATGGGAGATCAAGTATATAATCTAAATTTAAAACAAGGTTTGAAATGTGATTGGAATGAAAGTGCTTTTTGTATCACTCCTCTCCCATACAATGATTCCCATTATGAGTGGGAAAAAATTAAAAATCATTTAATAGGTCATCACACAAATCTATCTATAGAAATTGCAGATTTGCAAAAAAGGATTTTGAGCATGTCTCAGAATCAACTTACTACGCTTCCAGGTAGTGAATTTTGGCAATCAGTGACAGATCAATTGAATAAAGTAAACCCCTTACATTGGTGGAAATCAACTTCTGTACTTGCTAACTTCAGTGTGGTGATCATAGGTGTTCTGCTACTCTTAACTGTACTAGGAGGGATTCGCAAAGCCCTGCTGTTCCGCATTAATAAAGCTGAAAAAAACAGCCATGCCAACAAATTGATTCTGCTTAAACCCCTTGACTCTCAAACCCCTGTCCATGGCAGCTTGACTGGATAGTCAATGATGGGTAAGACCTTCAGAGGAGGGCAACCTAAGACAGGCACAGTCACTCTGGACAAAAAACAAAAAAGGGGGAATTGTTGGAGAAGATGCTGAGAGTCAGAGCATAAAGGGTTAAGCATCCAAAAAGCATGCTTGCTGGTAGAGAGCAAATGTCTCCAAGGACACTGCATGCTGCAGATATCAGTGGGAGGAGGCAGAGCAGAATGAACTCCCCACACAGATGTTATTGTCTAAGTTCCCAGGAAAGTTTGTCTGGGAACTCACAAAGAAGTAGCGTTCTCATGCACCAAGCTGAGAACCTAGTGAAGAACTCCCTACTTTTGTTTTCAGCTTTGTAGTATAAAAAGTAGCTTCAATCTAAATAAACTTGCCTGCATTCCTCATGGAGTGAGGTCCCCTGATCCCAATCTTTCTTTGGATCGTTCCCGGCACCGTCTACCTCCATGTTGAATTACAACAAACCACAACACCTAAGATGGGTTCAAGCACTTCCTAGAAGGACAGAGTTTATTCATAATTATATTTTTCCATTGCTAGATGTTCTAGTTGATTCTTTTTCTAAGTTTGCTTATTCATTTTGCAAATTGACTCATTTTTTCCAGATGTTTTTCAAAACTTCTTTTATCTTTTTAATCATTTCAAATATACTTAGTTAATGAACTCCTTCCCATTGTTGTTCTTTTATATTAAATGCATAAAATGCTAACTCTTTTTTATGGACTTGCTGCCTTATGCTCTTGGTAGGATTTTCTCATTTGTGTAATTTTGCTTGTAATGTCATCTTTGGTAGGTCTTTGTCCCTGCCTCCCAGCTCCCATGGAAATCTGATGTCACAGGGGATTTCCATTTGTTTATGTCAAGGGAATCCCATCCTAGACTACATTATTCTATTTTAAAACATTAATTTAAAATTTTAACTTTCATTCATAACATGATCCTGTATTTCTGGAGACCAAATCCAGATAAGGTGCATTGTTCATTTTCTAATGACAATGAAGACATTGTTTTTCCACTAAAGGGACAATAATCTTTTCCTTTCTAGGCTATTGGACAGATTTTATTAGTTTCCCTTCCTCTAAATGAATAGAATTTTTGGGAGTTCTGGCTTTATGCAAGAATATCACTTCCAAACTTCCATGTCCAGTGGGCTTGAGGCCTTGACTCCCATTTGTGATTGGGCATGAAAAGGCAAGTCCAAGGAGTCTTCAGAACAATAAAGGCTATGGCAGCAATAGCTTTTGTACCTATCTTTCTGGTCTTCAGATACCTCTTCACTGTAAGTAATACCAATTTTCATTTTCATTGTAATTGCACTTATTTGTTAAAAATAAATGGAAAAAGAGAGAGCAGAAAACAATTGAGAGAATCAATAAAATCAAAAGTTCATTCTCTGAAAAGTTCAATAAAATAGACAAATCTTTAGCTGGCTAATTAAAAAAGAGAGAAGATTTTAATAACTAAAACCTAAAATGAAAGGGGAGGTGGATCACAACTGATCTTACAGAAATTAAAGGAATTATAAGAGAATACTAGGGGAGCAGATGTGGCTTGAGCAGTTGAGTGCCCACCTCCTACATGAGAGGTCCCAGGTTTGGTTCCCTGTGCCACCTAAAGAAAACAATGAGCAAACAACAAGCAAAACTATGAGTGAAACAGTGAGCAAATAAATGAACAAAGAATGAGGAAAACAACAAGCAAAAAAATGAGACAAGGGAGCCAACCCAGTGGAGCCAATGTGGCTAACTGGTTGAACAGCAGCCTCTTGTATATGAGGTACTGGGTTCAATCCCCAGCCTTGGTACCTCAAAAAAAATTAAATAAATAAAAGACAATATTATGAACAATTGTACACCAAAAATTAATACTCTAGAGGAAATGGACATATTCCTAAAAACATACAACTCACCCAAATTGATTCAAGTAGAAATAGAAGATCTTAACAGACTATAACAGGTAAGCAGATTAAATCAGTTTTATGGTTTGAAGCTGTATGTACCCCAGAAAAGCATGACCTTAAATTTAATCAATCCTATGGGTGTGAACCAATTGTAAGTAAGTCCTTTTGAAGAGGTTCCTTCAGTTAAGGTGTGGTCCACCTCAATCAAGATGGGTCTTGATCCCATTCCTGGAGTCTTTCACAAGAAGAGTGAAATTCAGGTAGAGAGTCAGCCCCAGGAAGCAAGGGGCTGCATATTGACAGAAACTGGGGATGCCGCCAGGTGACTTGCCATGTGACAAAGGAGTAAAAGAGGCAAAGGATTTCAAATTGGTATGATGAATGAAAATAAAGGAAAACTGATGTTTCTAAAATCTCAAAGTAGGATAATTTTTAGTTTAGTATTTTCTCCAAATTCGTCATTTTTGCTTTAAGAGGTTTTTTTCCTTTGTTTAAATTCTAAATATCTAAGAAAGGAAGAGTATTCTTAAAGGAAATCTACTTTGGCATTTCAGATTTCTTGTTCCTTATTTTATATGGACTTCATCAATAAAGTCAACATATAATGAATTATGCTCATTAATTTCTGAAAAAAGTAAGGATTCTGTTGAGAATTGAAAAATTCCTGATCAATGGCAGTGAAGGATACAAAAGAACTTTGTAGTGATTTTCAAATCTGACATCTTTTTTTACTCTGGAAATGGCACACTGCTCATCTTTGACAAAGACAGGATCTTTGGATAATTAGTCAATATAATTTCTTATTGGGGATACTAAGAAGCCCTCTCTACCATATTTTACCATTCTGCATAAATCTCTGTATCATTTAAAGTATTTTTAAAAATTATCCATAATGTTACACAACAGTGTAAGGTTTTGTTGGAGGAGTAATGTACTGGAATTCTTTACATTATGCATGATTGTTTTGCAAGCTCACAACTTCTCTAATAAAAAAATGAAAAAAAAAACAAAAAACAACAACCAAAAACCTCTCTGATGAAACTGAGAGCCACTGAGTGTCCACTTTGGATGAATTGAATAAGTTAGGAGACCATATAACACAGTGAACCCTGAGGTGAATGGTGGACTTTGGTTAAGAGTACAAATACGAGAACTTTTTCTCATGAACTATAACAAATATACAATAGCAATACACGGTGTTAATAATAGATTGGTTTGTGGGAAAAAGACACCAAATATAAGCTTTGGACTATACAGAGCTGTAATATCATGATGATATTCTTTCATCATTTGTAACTAATGTGTCACAACAATGTCAGATGTTAGTGGCAGGCTGATGTATGGGAATCATTTATGGAATGCATGATTGTTTCTCTAACTCACAGCTTCTCAAATAAAATAAAAAGGTATTACAGACATTTTGAAGAAAATATACTTAAAAAGGGAATAGTTTCATATGTTGGATTTGCATGTTTGGGGCTTGCCAGTGTTTAGGGAAATAAATGTTCAAGAAAATATTTAACAGAGCATTTAATATAGAAATGCTTAATTGAGAATTTCATGTTTAACATTTGTTTTGCATTCCAGAAGATGAAATTGTTATTATAAAAGGAAGAACTTGCAAAAAAATTTTTTGAGGACAGCTTTATAATGATCCATAAAACTTGAGGAGATCTTTATAATTAAGCTTCTAGCAAACTTGGATAGTCATCGAATGGATGACCTTAGCATGAAATTGGCTAGTCTTTTTTGAGACCATTTGGGATTTATCTGAATTCTTCAAGCCAAAGGTAATATTAATATGTTAAATGTGCGTTTTTTTGGACTCTCTAAATGTGGCAGAGCAAAGAGTTTTAAAAAATCCTCATTTTTATGTCTATACTTAGAAATATATGGAAGAGTATATTTTATTTTCCAACAGTCATAAATACATAGGATTGTATGGAGATACATCCATTTCATTTATGAACCTGCACTGAGCATAACTGATTGCCAATATCCAGTTGCATTAAAGGGAAGTTTTGATTTGCTTTTACTTCCTGTACACTTCTGTGGGTAAAAAAAAATTGGCACTAAACTTCCCAAACATTTAGTGGTGACATAATTGAAGAGATGAGTTCAAGAAGCAGAGAGCAGAGATGGAATGATAAAAACATTTTTGCTAATAATTTTTCTGATGGGAAAAGAGAGCGTGATATAAGTTTATAAATGATGTTGATTTATGAAATGATATAGAAGTTTATAGTCATAAAAATGTAAAATTTAATAGAGACAATGATATTAATATATGACAGCAATCATTTTTACAATTATCTCCAATTTACGGATGGAGAATCTGAAGCTCAGAGAGGATATATGATTTGTCAAAGATCAATAACTAGTTAGAAGGAAAGTGAAGGTTTGGAGCTAAATCTGTCTATAAAAGCTTAGCTCTCAACCACCACACACACTGTCTCCTTCTAAAAAACCCTGAGAGCCCTCCTTGAGTAAAGAAGAGTAACTTGGAAATTCCATGGTGAAAAAAGAGAACACAGAGCTCATCAGAATACTCAAAAGAATTTTGGAAACCTGAGATCACTGGTTGGATACAAGCCAGCTAAAAGAAACATAATCTTTGTGGAAAAGTAAAGTAGAACTTAAAAAAAACACAACACATATATAAAACTGGATTTTGGAACTAATTTTTTAAAAGTCAAGATGCAAGAGTTAAACACAATTTTAAAACATTTGACATGGATGTGGCTTTTTCAGGTTACTCTGCCTACAAATGCATACTGATGAGTTTCCCAGGCATCAGTCCTGGGAATGGTGCTTCATCAACTATGGTGGCAAGGAGGCTTTTGATGTGCTTTTGATGCGCTTCCTGAAAAGGGCCTGTTGATTGGATCAGAGTGAATTTTCTAAGCCTAGTGATAAAACTTTGAGGTTCAATTCACTGTGAACAGCCCACTGTGTACATGGTTTCTATAGCTTTGGAGTGCCTGCTAGGGTCACCTCTCCAAAATTATCAGCTTCCCTAAGAAGATAAGCCACCTGTGTCCTTACCTGGGATAGCCCTGAGCCCAGTCAGTGTGATGGATGCAGGGAGACTTGTTTTCTTCTCTGCTGGACTATTTGGCTAACGAAGGAGGAGCTGACAGTGGTTGAGAAACTACTTGGAGATCTCTGTAAAAATTGAGGACAATCCAAATAAGGGGTTAAAAGCACAGTGATAGACCAAGGATTAATATACACTCAGGGTATTTGAATTTATTTCCAGAAGGAGTGTGTTAAACAAAAGTTCTATAGCTTTACTGAGATTAAATACGAATTAAGGTAATTGAAAGGAAAGAAAAGAAATTAAGTTTACGTATAAGAATACATTTTCAGATCCTGAGCAAGGAGTCTTATCATAAAAATGAATGCTGAGGACATCTGAGGAATAACCTTCAAGGAACTATTTCAAAATGGACTAGATAATTCATTCTGACCTGGTCAGGTGTTATGAAATTTTTCATTACTTTCTAAATAGATAATAGTGTTCAGAACAAGGTTGTAGCAGATCTTACAGAGTGGAGGCAGGGGTTACCCCTTTAGCTAGATCACCTCTAACTCTAAACACATTTAAATAGGAAACTCCCTTTCCTTACTCTGGGTTATTTGCCTGTAATATTGGTAGTGATAAAAACCCTAGGGGAAGCGGGTGTGGCTCAGTGGATAGAGCCCCCGTTTACCATATGGGAGGCCCGGGTTCGAGTCCCCAGGCCTCCTTGTGAGGAAAAGCTGGCCTGAGCGGTGTGGTGGGCTGATGCAGCAACCTCATGGCAGGAAGCGGGTGTGGCACAATGGATAAGAGCACCCGTTTACCATATGAGAGGCCCCGGGTTCGCTTCCCGGCGCTTCCTTGTGAGGGCAGGCCAGCTCGCGCAGTGCGGTGGGCTGATGCGGCAAGACCTCACAGCAAAGGGGAGATAAGCAGACACAGAGAAGACATGCAGTGAATGGACACAGCAGCACAAGCAGCAAGGGGGCGGTTAAATAAAATAAATAAATATTAAAAAAAAAACAAAAAAACCTAGGGGCATTAATAGTATTCAAGATGCTTTATGCTATTCTTTTTCTTATACACAACAGTAAAAGACATCTAGGTTTCAAATCCGTCAATCAACCAATTATTTGTGAGCTTTAATTGTGCACCTATTATGGGCAAAACAGAGTTGTAGGAAGCTTGTTCTGTCTTGCCTTTTCCACTCTTCACCATGTATAAGAGACATTTTTTTTTAAACTGAAGTTTATCATTCATATATGAACATCCATAAACAATAGGTTGGAAGAAAATATACAAAATTTAATATGTTGATTATAGTTAGTAGTAATGTTTCACAACAATGCAAGGTGTTGGTGGTGGGGTGATGTATGGGAGCCTGTATAATGATATGCATATTTGTTTTTGTTTCTTCGCTTGTTTGTTTTTAGTTTGTTTTTGTAAGTTTGAAGAGACAATAAGTCCCAAAATAATTGGGGTCTCTTTCATCATGAATCCTTAGCTACGTTTTTCCACCATCATTTCTATCCTCTTCTCATGCTTTCCCAATATCATCACCTTCAACATGGGCCTTTCTCACCTGGAATCAAGCATGATATTCTCAATATTTATAGTACAGTACACAGTGCAACTAAAATATTCCTTTCAATACCAAAAAATAATATCTGCTTTCCAAGAAGCATGTTTCTGAATGCTCTCTGGAAATGAATATACTTTTGCACCTCTATTGCCTGTTATTTACACGGCTAATATTTTTAGTCCACATACTATTATGTAAGAAGGTGTTTCAGGACACCATTTGCTCAGAAGATTCTCCTTGAGATTCAGTTGCTTTACAATTTCTCATGTGTCACTGAATCCCACAATAGCTAAGCCTAAATTGGCTTTGATATACTGCTAAGGGCAAAGAAACTGGTTGTTTGGAGTGCTGCATGCTGCTGTTCAGCCTTTCCTCCAAACAAAGGACTTAGCTGAATGCAATGTTATCAAAGATTTGCAGACAGCTCCTGCAGAAAGGATCCTACTTTGGGTTGGAGTGAGGAGAAGGAGTTGTTTGTAGCCTGGGATTTTGGATTGTTAACACTGGGATTCCTGATAATGTTAGCCTCTGTGTGTTACCCTTGTGAATTCTCAGCAAGCATCAAGAACTGCATTTCTTTAACACGTGTTTCAGATCAGAGTATGTAGTTGCTGGGTGAGAGAAGAAGGCTCTGAGCTGGGAACAGAAAAAAAAAAAATGCATTATGACCTTGATGAGAATTAAGTCCTATAAAAAGGGAAAAATAGGTATTCAGTCTTCCTGAACTGCACCAAAAGGATTTAGAAGGCAGGAATTTCTCTATTAAAATGAAGGTTCATGGTTATAATCATGAATAGAAGTACCACATTATAAATGACTTTATTTACTTGTGTTGATCCTGTGACTAGATAATCCTCTTCCATGGTCTGCTCAGGTCTTTCCTTACTTATTCTACAAGGTCCAACTTAAATCTGTAACCTAATCCAGCATTCAGGTCAGAAAAACCAAAACAGAACACTCTTCCACTCATCCATTAGGCAATATTCGTTTCTTTGGGAAGGCACTTTATTCTTTCAGAGAACATTTATTTCCCACAGCCTGGGTTGGGGACCACCCTTTTTTTATCTTGGAATCCATCCCAATTGTGGACAAATGTATGCAGAAAGTAGGTACTCAGAAAGTGTTGGCCAAATTGAATTTATCTTAGACATGTGGAATTCTAGTGATAGAAATCTCTTAGAGATATTGTGCTTCAACTTTCCCACTTAGGGGAAGAGACTGGGACCTAAAGGCACAAGATAATGATTGGAAGAGTCTGCGTGAAATATATTTCAAGGTAGGAAAATAAAGAAATGGAAAAAGCAGTTTATCAAAGAAGTATCCCAATAATGAAAGCAACCCCAAATTCCTCACAACAAGAGCCACAGATGGAAAAGAGAGACAAAAGAAGGTTGTTTTTATGTGTCAAGTATTATTTTCATAGCAGAGGCAAAATTAACAATCCAGCATAAAGAATTTGAGAATAGAATACTAAAAATGAACCTTGAAATAAGACTCAGATATTTCCTTATATTTTTATAAATATTGCTCACCATGTCTTAAGATTTCCTCCAGGGTAAAAATAGATACTTGAGTAATATCTATTACTTGTTTCACTTACTAGATTGTGAGCTCCATGAGATCAGGGGTTCTGCTATTACCTTCACATAGCTGCTCCCATGCCCTGCTCTGCCCGCCTCCACACACAAAATTTTGCCTAACATAGCACGTCATGCAATGGAGCTGTTCAGTAAATTGTTAAATGAAGGGAATTATTAGAAATTTACTCTGGGATAGCACTTTTCTTGGCACTAATGTTATCAAATTAAGTACAATAAAATTTCTGTTTTCTAGGAGTTTATAATCTAGTAAGCCAATATAAATTTCATGTGAGTAAATTTCATTGAAATATGAGGGATAAATAGCATGAGAGCATCATCAAGGAAGAGCAGGTTGTTAAATCTACTCACAAAGGTCAGATAATGCTGTACAAATGAAATATTCAAACCATATTTTGAAGTAGGACTTTTCCAGCTAGATTGGGATGGGGTATACCATCCAATGCAGAGGAACCAGCATAAGTGACAAGGCAGATATGAGATGAATCCAAGGAACTGCAAATAGTTTGCTGTAACTAATATACTAGTTGTGTTTGTGTGTGTGGCATAAGATGGCCTGTAGCATTGGTTTGCAGATATTTCTAATCATTCTACTTACAGAAGAGCATTGTTGGGGACTGATCTGATGGGGATCCACATGAGTTCCCCAGGGTCTTTTGCCCAGCACAGAGAATTGGAAGCTACACTGAGTTTTGATTGTGCAATGGAAAGAGTTTATTAAGCCAGGGGAGACAAAATTTCCAATCTGCCTCCTCAAATAAAGAATGCTGGGGTTTTATTATTTTCAGACAAAGAGAGGTTGGGATAGGGATGTTGGGAAGCCAAAGGATATTGGTTGATTTATTTAATTTAATGTGTGTAAGCACAGGCCCTAAAGGTTGGCTGGGATAAGCACCAGGTTACAGGTTACACACTGGGTCATACATTGCTTAATTAACACCCATTAGGAGTTAACAAAGTTCAGTTAGGTAATACATAACACTGTAAATAGTTCAATTCAAATAAAATAATGCTAAACTAAACAAAGTTTGGTTGGAGGTAATACAGAAACTTGTAAAACACCTAATTAGCATGACTAAGCTAAACAAGGCAGGCCACCAGGGACAGTTAAGGAGTGACAAAATCCACAGGTGTTAAGATGGAGGGGGGGTTCCTTGTGAGTTAAGGATTATAGAGTTATAAAAATAAAATGTAGCATTTAGAATCAAAGGAACAAGTTTCAAATATTTGTTTCTAGCTATTTTTCAAAGTTTATAATTCAATGACCCTGATTATTTGTTCCTATTCTGTTTGTAAATTCTAGGTTCAGACAAAGAGAAAGGAGTGTAAGACAGGAACTTGCTGGTGCAGATAAGGGAAAGGAAAACAGGAATTTACTTTGTGACTAAAGGCAGTCTCTTGATAATAGGTAACAAAGGTACGGCTACATTACTACAAGACAAGAGTGAGCTTACATAGTTAAAACTAAAATATCATTCACTAGCCAAATCTAAAAACTAAGTCTATACTGTAACATATAGCATATGATTGCTTTTGATCTCTTTTAAAAACTTGACCTTCACAAAAGGCATATTCAGGTCCTAACCCCTGTTCCCGTGGGTGTGAACCCATTTGTAAATAGGAATTTTGAAGATGTTATTCATTAAGGTGGGCCCAAACTGAATGAAGATGGCCCAACATCCAATATGGTTGAAGTTCATATAAGCCAAGTAATTGGATTTAGAAGGAAAAGTCAGGGGGAACAGCCAGAATCTGGAAGTCAGTGGAACCCAGAAGAGAAAGGAGAAGCCACTGTGATGTGTACTGCTGAGTGACAGAAAAAAAACAACAACAATCCCCAAATATTGCTGGCCAGCCAGAAGACACCAATTATAGGAAGAAGCAGCCATTCTAGTCTCTGAAACCATGAGCCAATAAATTGCTATGGTTAAGCCAACCCATTATATGATAGTTGTTAATGGAGAGTGAGATGCTGCTAGGACAAATTCCCAAGAATGTGAAAAACTTTGGAGTTGTGTAGTGGCTAGAAGAGTTTTGAGGAGCTTGATAGAGAAAGCCTAGATTGCTTTGAAAAGAATATTGATAGAAACATGGACATTAAATGTACTTCTGGCAAGGTCTTAGAAGAAAATCATGAATGTATCATGGGAATTTGGAAGAAAGGCAACCCTTGTTATAAATGGCAGAGAACTTGGCAAAATTGAGTTCTGATGTTGGATAGAAGGCAGAACTTGAAAGCAATGAACTTGGATATTTAGCTGAGATTTCCAAGCTAAGTTTGTAAGGTGCAGCTTGTTTATCCTCGCAGCATATAGTGAAATGAGAGAGGGAAAAGATAAACTGAGGATTGAAACCAGCAATTAATAATTTGGAAAATTCTCAGTCTATTCAGATAGCATGCTCTGAGAATAGAGGCAGGAATGGATCACTCATAGACCTCCCTGAGCTGCTGGGAAGTGAATTTCAGAGAAAAATATTTCATGTGAGAGTTTAACTGAACAATGCTTTGCTAAAGAAGCTGTAGCTGAACATGAACTCAGTCGGCTATTTCAGAGGATTGACAATGCAGTTATACTAGAAGGATCTGTAGAAAGTTATATTGTGTGATGGTTTGGGCCCATTTGAATTGCACGCAAAGGTGACAAGGTTTTTTGCAAAAAATTTATGAGTAGAACCACTGCCCGGACTGAAAAAGACAGAGAAGGGACAAATTGAAGGAAGAAAGACTTCAAGGGCAGAACCATGGAAGCAAAGATCTGGACTGAAAAGACCTCCTGGGGCCAAGAAAGCTGGTCCACCCATGTATTATATTTGATAATATAATAAATCAAAACCTCCATTTAAGGTAGAAATCCCCCCACCTGCATATCCCAGATCCTGGTCTGGATTTAACACCCTTGCTCTATGCCAACCCAACACCCAATGCATCCCTCTGTCTAGACCCTCCCTTGCTGTATCCTACTGGTTAATTGATTTGTTGTATCCTACATTACACTAAACTCCTTGAGGTCAGGGACCGTGTAGGCATCATTCATTTCTGTGGCCCAGGACACAGAAACATGCCTGGCAAGTAGGGGATGCTCAATCAATGCTTGCTGGATGAATCTGCAGCAACAGATGAAAGGCCCCAGAGAATCTGTCAAATTATTTGCATAATTCCTTTTACCTCATTTTGAATAACTGGCATTTGACCCAAACTTCCCATATATGGCTTATCTATAGTTTGGGGAAAAAATCAGAAAATTGTGTTCAACTGACTGAAATTCCCCAGAAGAGAACAGATATTGATTTTTTAAAAGTTATAAAAAGAAATTAATGGAAAAGAAGACAATGGAAAGAAAAATCAATGTTTTCTCTGTTAGTGTAAATCTGGGTGAAGTCATCAGAAGAACTCCAAAAGTTTTCATGTTGTTTTTCTTCCACTTTTGACCCAGTTTCCCTCTGCAATCAATCCACAAGTTGCAGCCAAGGGCTCTGTGACACTCAGTAACATTCACTCCAACTGGCAAAGAGAATGTGACAATCAAGCCTATTTTTAAGTCAAGCCTACTAAATTCATGTTAAGAAAAAAAAAGGTGGTGGTGAGATAGAATGAAAGAAACAGAGAGGTTTTTAAGAGAGACAGTGCTGTGAAGAGCCCCAACAAAATAAGAGGAGACTCTTTCTCCATTTGGGACCTGATAAGGAAAAGAATGAAAGCAAATTTAAGTCTAAGAGTTGTTGGCAGAGTCCACCCCTCTGCCCTGATATTTGTCCACAGCATAACTTTTTGACATTCTGGCAGCTCTGGGGTGCCACAGGGACACACAGGAAATTCACAGAGCCTCAGCCTCAAAGCCACTTTCAGACTTGGACAGTGACTGCTCAACATCTAGTGTGTATGTGTGTGCATGAGCATGTGTGTGTTGGAAAGGCAGGGGAGTTGGATAAGTAAAGGTGAGGGAGCTAGTGGAAAAATGTCTGTGCAAAATCTTTGCCATTGGCAGATTTTATGAACAGATTTCTGAGCAGAGATTAAACCTTATGGTGAACCTTAAAACCTTAAATTTTCTCTTAGTCTCAAGAAATCCCAAAGGATCTGGGAAACAATAAACAACAATAACAGATAAAATTTGAATTTATTTTTAATTCATTGGAAGGATGCAACAGAAAAAAAATGTGTAACCCTGTCATAGACTTCACACCCCATTATATAGTTTTAAAAATTGTCATAAATTGTCACAATAAGGAAACTGTAGAGCAGCAAACACAGTTGTAAAATTAGGGTCACTAAACAATCTTCTTGCTGTTACCCATTTCCTCAGGGAGACAGATTTTCTCTTCATATGGGCTAGAATGAGCCGTAGGAAACTTACTAGAAGAGTGTAAATTTACAGAAAGATGTAAAGGACAAAAGGAATTGCAGCATAGGGGAGAGATCCCTGCTTCTTGGCTTCAGGATGTCTTCACATAGAGCTCCAGCTGGTGGAAATGACCCCCACCCCCACCCCCACACCTCAGCCTGGATTTGCAGACTTAGCAGGGGTGCGAATACAGTAGGACATAGCTTGAAGGCATTCCATGGGGCCACCCAGAGTGCCCTCTGCTCCCTGCCTCTCGCTATTGAAGTTTGTGGGTGGGAGGAGACATGGCAAGAGCTTGACATGATACTCCTAGGGCGGCCAAGCATACGGGCACATTGGAAACCTTGGCAGGAGATACAGGTGAAATGCTTCTCTCTTCTGTGTCACTCTAAATGTCGCTTGCATTCTCCCAAATTGGGAGGGATCCCTGGCTCCTGGTTTCTATGGGATTTGTCGCCTCATGCTGTGTTTCAGACTAAAGGTATGCTGTCAACTATCTAGACCACACATCTTTCTGACTCTTCTTGTTCCAATAAACAGATAACAGGGCTTTCTTAGTACTTAATAGGTAAGTAATAAAAGGGATTATTGGTAAAACAGCCACACCTTGATAACGAAGCTTACTGTCCTGACAGCAACAGTGTGATGGTGTCAATCAGTCAAGATGGTGAGTGTTCTAGCAGGCTCCCCAACCTCACCGTGCCTGTGTTTTAAGGAAGGCCCTCCAGCCTCCACATACATCTGTAGGCCCTTGGCATCCTGTCCTCTCACAGGTGAAGTTAGGAAAGGCACAATTTATCTCACAGGTGATACTGAAGGTGGTCCTTGTACTAAACGCTTGTTTCCAAATTCATATTTGTAGCATTTTGTACCTACATATCATTTTTGAAATTCCAATAACCTTAAATTTTTGTACATTTCTCAGGTACGGTAAACACTTCTTTTTCTTTCCCTCTCTTTCTCTGCAGTGATATTATTCTTGCTAACTGGTAGTTTTTCCAGCTGCACTTACCTGTTTTGTCAGCACTTAATTTAAGAATGAATTCTGTTTAAAATTACTAAATGGCAGAACACCTTGATGATCATAGAATAAGACGTTTCTTTTACAATGGCTATCTGTGGATAGTTTTTAATACGATTCTCTTTTTTGGGGGGGTGAAGTGCTGATAATAATTGCAGTGTTATAGGTGATTCTGAGCCATGTTCCAACAGGAGTCTACTTTAGTTCCAAACATTATCCATCCTGCTTGAAATTTCAGGGCAACTGCCAGATATTGTATACTTTGAAGGAAACAAGGAGCAGGATGGATTAATAGATTGTCAGCCACTATGTGCCTTAGGAGGGATTGGGGTCTGAGAGGCCAAAACTGGGAGACTGTAATTTATCAAACACTTTCTGGAGTAGAAATACCAAATCCTACTTAATACATCCATGAAATGAGTTATCTCATGGGACCTGCTGTAATTTAATCCTAATCTGTGAGATAGCAGTACTACTCCCTTTTCACAGAAGAGCAGATTGAGGTTAGAGAGGGCACAGCACTTACCCAAAGTCACACAGGGTGGCAGGCCTGATTGTGGACTTGTTATAATACATTGATTCCTAAAGGGGGAAAAGGATGGGTAAATTTGAAACAAATATTTATTGTTTTTTTTTTTTAAGATTTATTTATTTATTTATTCCCCCACATTGTTTTTGTGCTCACTGCTCTCTGTGTTCTTCTGTGCTGCTTGTCTTCTCTTTAGGCAGCACCAGGAACTGATCCTGGACTTTTTGGAGTGGGAGAGAGGTGCTTAATCTCTTGCACCACCTAAGCTTCCTGGTCTGCTGCGTCTCTTTTTGTCTCTCCTTTGTATCTCTTTTTGCTGCATCATCTTGCTGTGCCAGCTCTTCGTGCAGGCCAGTACTCCTGCAAAGGCCAGCACTCTTGCACGGGCCAGCACTCTGCATGGGCCAGCTCTCCACACAGGCCAGCTTGCCTTTCCCAGGAGGCCTTGGGAAACAAACCCTGGGCCTTCCATATGGTAGATGGGAGCCCAATCACTTGAGCCAAATCTGTTCTCCCAAAATGTTTCTAAAACCCCCTATCATCAGACAATTTTATGAAAGTTAGGAAGTCAACCTGAGATCAAGTAAATATGATATATTTTTTTAGAAGCCTATTAACCATTCTACTATTTAATTAAAAAGCAAATATTTTAAATACAGTCTATGGTAGGAATGCAGCCATATATTCATTTTTCTTTGAAATAGTGTCTGATGATTTTTTTCCTTTGAATGGCAGTTATAAGTGTAAGAAGGGGAAGTGTCTTGAGGTTTCTGTACAATTTGTGTTCATGAATGTGTGTGTGCACAGGTGTGTTTTAGAGCGATACACACTTATGCCTATTTGATACTTATATATTTAGAAACTGATAACAGATTTTCTCAGAGGAGCACTAGTAAGTGAGGGTCGGGGGAAAAGAAAGGCACATTTTATGACTCTTTATGTCACATGAATTCTTTTACTATGTATAGTTTATATTCTGGTGGACAAAAATTGGGTGTATAGCGCATCTTCATCCTATATATATGGAAACAGAATGAGCCCCTATATCTATACTCTAATGGCCCATGGACAAATATTTTGTTTTTTGATCTTCTTCATTCTTGTAGTTCTTCCAGAAACTAGAGTGTGAAAGAAGGAGTGAGTTTTCCCCTCTAATTAGGAACTGCTCATTGCAGGGGACCAGGAACTTAAAGGAGATTGTGCTTTCCATATGCAGACAGTTTGCAGATAAAGATTTTGCAGTGGCTGGCCCTCAGCAGAACAGAGGAATGCACTTAAAAAGCATCATTGATGGAGTTTAATAAAACAAAAGCAGCACTCTTTTTGTATTTCACAGCACAATATGAACAATGCACAATATTAATTCAAATCCCTCAACTCCTAAAATTGTTACTAAACTCTTACATGTGGTACTTCATATGCTTACAATGTTGCCTGTCCTCCTTTAATCCAGTTCCTTTGAAATGTTCTCTCCAAGTGCTTTCATTTTCTTTTCAGCTCCCCTTTGAGCAGGAGAGGGGACCTGGAACTGGGGTTCAGCCTGGGTTCTCCCATTTAACAGGGTGGCTTACCATCCCTCTCTCTGAATTTCAATTCCTCACCTGCAACATAAGGGACTTGTACAGAGCATTCTCTAAGAGTTCTCCTAGCTTACATTTTGATATTATATTCCAGTTCACAGGGGAAACACAGAGGTTCAGGCCCCCACTGTGGCATCTCACAGATCAAGGAGAGTTTTACATTTTTCTAGGAAAGGGGACACATGTTAGAGCCATTGAGACTTAATGCCCCTTAATTTTTGCATTTACAACTAACTCAAATGCACACATAATCCACAGTTATTTTGAAGGCATCTCATTATTTTTGTTGTTATTGATTTTTTAAGTGTGTTCATCACTCAAGTTCTAAATCCATTGCAAAGAACAAATACACATTTAAATATGTATTATTATCCAAGATTTTGGTCATACACTTCCTTATCCTCCCACTTCCATCTCCTCCATGATTGACTGAAAAGATGGGTGTTGCACCAGTTCTAAAAGCCAGAATGCAAGGGCTGTGTGATTTAAAATAAAAGAAGCTATGCAGCAGAGGCAGATGAAGTTTATACTTATATCATTCCTTCTCTTATATCTTTCCTTATCAGTGGAGCAGGAATTTCCTAGCATCTTTGAAATTCACAACTATAGTATGTCAAGGAAGACAGCAAAATGTATAATGTCTATAAGAATACTTAGGTCTTCACTTGGATTTCTTTGTTCCATTTGCCAACACTACTCACCCAGTCTTCCAAGTAAAAAATCTTGTTGTTATATTAAACACCTTATCCCTTTATTCATCTACACAAATAGCTAAATTAGTTATCAAATTATAAGCACTTTAATGCCTGAAATATTGCTTGAAGCCAATTCCTTCTCACAACCCCCATTGCTTCTATCTCATTCAGGCCTTCAGCTCTCCTTATAACTATATCTTACATATTGTTAACTTTCTATTAAATAAATAGAGGCTTACAAAAGCCCTCTGGGAACCCAAAAGTAGAGAGAAATGTAAATGCATGGAGACATAAAAGAGGACAACTTAATTGTTGGATACAGGCCAGCTACATAGGTACGGGGTAGAATGAGGGAGACTTGTTTATATCCTGCCAGGCAGTTTGAACTTAATACAATAGGCTAAAGGGAACTACTAGAGGTTTGTTGAAAATACAGAATTACATGATTGCCTCTGTGTTATAAAAAGATGGTTCTAGTGAGGAAATAGAGAAAAGACTATAGGGAGAGATTAATTATTATGTAATTCTGGATGTGCAATCATCAGAGACTGAAATATATGAGTACCAGGGTTCAGGGACAGAAAGGAATGAATGAGGGTCCACTGGTCTCATAGAATCCATAGGATATGATCATTGGAGTTGGGATGAAAGCAAGAGAGAGAAGATAGGTTGATGTCCAGGTTTCTTACTTGAATGACTGGGTTGATATTGGTTCCAGAACAGAGCTAGAGAGTACATAAATGGCAGGAAGAAGAGAAAGAGAAGGAATGATAGGTGGTATTAAAAATGTTGGATTTTAATTTGTTATAGGCTTATCCTGGAAGAAATGTTTAGTAAGCAATTGATAATTGTTGTAATACAAGTTTTATTGATTAAAGCATAGTGGTCTTACCCACTAAAACTCAAAATGGGCATAGGGTAGATTATCTAGAAGTGGAATTCCTACTTCTAGGCAATCTACCCCAGAGAAATACTCTATGTGCAGAAGAAGAAATGCACTCAGAATGTATTGAAATATTGTAGTAATACAAATTTAATATAATCTAATCATTCAGGAATAGAAGATTCATGACTAATATTATGAAATGCTATATTCAATGGAAAAGAATACAGTTGTGTGCTGGCAAATGTTTTACAATCAGTTCTCTGGGGGAAAAAATCCTTTTTCCTGATTTGTAGCCTTTACCGATTTCAAGGTTGGAAGACATGGGGGGGTCTTAGTGGGAGAATATGCTCTATGAGCTAAAACTACTGTAGAGAACAGAGATAGAACTAGCCTTCCCTAGCAAATTGATGGGTTTGAGGATTGAATTATTTTTCCCAAAAGATAGGTTGAAGTCCTAATCCCCAATACCTCAGAATGTGACCGTATTTGAAAATAGGGTTATTACAATTTAGAAAATTGGGGAAGTTAAAATGAGATCATACTGGTCTTGGGGGGGCCTAATTCAGTACAACTGGTATCCCTATAAGGTGAGAACATTTGGACACAGAAAGACAAAAGGGAGAAAGCCATATGACAACTGAGGCACAGTCACCATCCGAACCGAAGAGAAAGTAATGGAACAGACATTTCCTACAGTCTTCAGAAAAGGAATGGCCCTGCCAACACCTTGATTTAGGATTTCTAGCTTCCAGAACTCTGAGACAATAGATTTCTGTAGCTTTAAGTCAACCAGTTTGTGATATATTTTTAGGAAAGACCTAGCAAACTAAGACAAAGGACTAGAAAGAAGGATGTTGTATTTGAAATGGAGAAAAAGCGTAAGGGTATTTTGAAAAATATCCTCATCATTTACAATTGGCTGGAAGTTATTTATGTCATTTCCCTTGCCTCAGTTACTCACAGCTGTCCTGCCTGCTTCTTTTATTTCTACTTAGCAATCCCCAGAAACTTAGGTGATTCTTGTCCTGAAAACGTGGCATCTGCCCCCACATTGCATCCAACGACTTGCCCCAAAGTGGAAACTCCTGATTGCTGTCTCCTCAGGTAGCCATCCCTCACAGCTGGTGAACATCAACCCTGGTGGAGTTTCCAACTCTCCTTATTCACTGAGGCTGGACAGATGGAGATCGAGTGCTTACATTTTGCTGAGCAAGATGCATGAACCAAGCAGAAGAGGGGAGGGGATTAAAAACTTTTGAAAAGAGCCCAGGACAACTTGCTTTCCAGAGGTAACCAAAATGACTCTTTTGATCCTTATTATTACTATTTAGCACTGTGGTATTCAGTGTAATAAATAATTGTTGGGCATCTATTATGCAAAGAAATAAGCCATGTTTTCTACAGCTGATGAGAGGGAAACACAGGCAACTTTTAAAACACAGCATGGGATGAGATAAAGACTATATCAGAGGCATAACAAATGGACTGAAGAAGCAGAAGGCAGCAAATAATTGTAACTTGGGGAGTTGGGGAAAGCACCTTGGAAGAATTGGTAAGAAAATATGGAGAATTTCATTAGGTGGAATTGATAGGGAAAGTCCATTCCAGGATTTTACATAATGGCAGCTTGGAAGTGAAGCATTCATCTTGAATTTATGCTTCTTTGTGGCTTTGACATAGAGAAAAATACCACTCAATCTAGTCAATTCAGTGAAAACACCAGTTGAACCAATGATTTGGCAAGAGGATGACAAAATAACCAACTGATATACCAAATTCTGTTCTGTCTCTCAAAATTTATATTATATTTCTATTACACAGATTTGGACAAAATCGACCTCAAAAGGTCTCCTGTTTAGAGGAAGAAGAGATTTCCCTTTGTAGAAGTAAAACAAATTGATTTTGCTGCCAAGAGTCCACATTTTCTTTAGGAAAGTAAAGATGGTTCACTTGGCAGTTGACAATCAGATGTGATGGGGTTCTTTTTGCAATGCCTATCTGTATGATTTGGAGGTTGAAATCAAGGTTAAGGCATGAGACTATGATGTTTTCAGTGGGCAAATTCTGAGTTTTTTTTCAATATAATGACTTTAAACTTTATGTTTTTTTAAAAGATTAATTTATTTTATTTATTACTACCCCCCTTCTCATTGTTTGTGCTTGCTGTCTGCTCTGTTTCCATTCATTGTGCTTTCTCTTTGTCAACTCATCTTTTCTTTAGGAGGCACTGGGAAGGAAACCCAGGACCTCCCATGTGGGTGAGAGGTGCTCAATCACTTGAGCCACCATCACTCCATGCTTTTTTTGTGTTTCTTGTTGTGTTTC
This sequence comes from Cabassous unicinctus, assembly GCA_029593785.1. Lineage (NCBI taxonomy): Eukaryota > Metazoa > Chordata > Mammalia > Cingulata > Chlamyphoridae > Cabassous > Cabassous unicinctus. The sequence continues at coordinate 22,839 of JAQZBX010019313.1, forward strand.
CTCTTTGTGCCTCCTTGTTGCATCATCTTGTTTTGTCAGCTCACCGCACTGACCTGTCACAACAGCCTGTTGTGCCAGCTTGATGTCTTGCTCATTTTCTCTAGGAAGCAATGGGAATCAGACCCAGGAGCTCCCATGTGATAGGCAGGTGTCCAAATGCTTGAGCCAAGGGAGGCAAGATGGCGTCGATTTAGGAGGGTGCTGATGAACTAGCTCTCCAGGGATGGCCGATTGTAGACGGGGTCCTGCTCGAGGGTCTGTGCTGTGGGCGCAAGGAGTGAGAAGCTTGGGTCATCTAGCAGCAGGCAGATCGACGGCGTAGAGTGATCAGTGGAGATTCATGAGTTCTGAGCCTGCCTGTGGCAGTTAACACAGACAGCTGAGCCCTGCCCACACAGAAAATGTCTTGTTGAAGCCGCGAATCTTACATCCGCGACTCCCACTGCCAGCGTGAGAGAGCATACTCTGAGCGAGGGAGGGCTCTGACAAAAGGTGGAGAGGGGTTTATCTTCTCTTGATTTGGCTGCCTGTACCCACTCATAGCTTTGGGGAGCAGATAAGCTGGCTTGAAACAGTGCCAGGCTGAGGGGAGAGGCGAATCTGCTGAGCAAACTTGATTTACCCAGCAGCCCGCTGACACTGAGGCCTGGCACCGAAGGGGGTTGAGTCAGCCAATTTTATCGCTCTGCACTGACAAGCATCAAAGCTTCAGCTCTCCTGGGGAGGTCAGGAAGTGAGTAGGGCTTGATTAGTTTCCACGAGCCTATTTAGGATCCCCTCGGTGAAGGGGGTGATCTAGCAGAGGACTTCTTTTGGGTCCCTTATAGAGCCAAAAAAAATAATAATAATAAGACAGTCACTTTAAAAAATGAATTCCTGTTCTTAATTTAGTCTAATAACGAATATCTGCCTCAAAACCTGCAGATAGAACCCTGATGGGAAATTGATAAATGCAAGCAGGCTGAGAGGATCCGCAAGTACACTAGAAGGAACACTTCTTGCTTAGCTTTGTTTGACTGCTTGCTGGTGTGATTGTTTGGCTTTTCTCTGTTTATTTGTTGTCTTTTGTTTTCTTTCCTCTTTCCTCCCCCCTTTCTGTTTTCCTTCATTTTTTTTTTTAATTAGGTCCTGCTAGCTTACCTCTTCTTTGCTGTGCTTCTTCTTCTGTGATTTCCCATTCTCTGTCTATATTGATATTGCATCACAAGCTATCTCTTATCCTGCCTTCATCTCTCTACCTTCTGCTTCTTTTGTGGTTCTTAGACACCACGCTTTTTCATTAGCCCACAACTTAAGGATGTCAATCTATATTCTATCAATTTTGTTTTCTTCTTCTTTTTTTAAATTAATATTAGCTTTATCTTTTTAGCCCTTTCTTTACTCTTTCTCTCCATCCTCATCATTCTAGTCTTCTAAACCATTATATATATATTCTTCTATTTGGTTTCCCAGCCCATTGTAGTTACTCCATTTTTTTTCCTATTACTCTACACTGCCTACACAAGTTAAATATTCATTTCACTAAGTCCAAATTGGCCCCTCTACTAACTTTCATTAATATTACTATTATCCTTCTTCTTTTCTCACATCTTTCAATTCCTCTGGCACTAATCTTTTGCCTTCAAGGTAACATAGAAAGAAGCAAGGAAACAAAATAAGAAGAAAAAGTGTCAAAGAGAAAACTTAACACACACACAGAACCACCAACTAAATAAAACTCTAGAGGAGAGAGAAGCTAATCAACTGAATAAACCCAGCAAGATAAAATGATTACTAGAAGGCAACCAAAAATTACAAACCACACTGAGAAACAGGAAGACATGGACCACTCCAATTAACAAACTGAAAACCAGGAATATATGCAGAACATAGAACAACAAATCAAAGATTCTTAAACAAATAACATGAACCATCTTAATGAAGTGAAGGAAGAGATTAAGGGTATAAAGAAGACAATGAGAGAACATACTGAAGAAATTGTAAATATACACAAAAAGATAACGGATGTGATGATCAATGGCACAACACAAGAAATAAAAAAGATGCTGGGGTCACAAAACAGCAGATTTGCACTTGCAGAAGAAATAATTAATGATGTGGAAGACAATACAGCTGAAATCAAACAGATAGCCAAACAGATAGAAAAATAGAAAAAATCCAGCAGGGACTCAAGGATTTAATTGACAACACAAAATGCACAAACATACACATCATGGGCATCCCAGAGGGAGAAGAGAAGGGAAAGGGAACAGAAGGAGTGTTAAAGGAAATAATGGCTGAAAAATTCCCAACCCTATTGAGAGAGATGGATGTGCAGATCCAGGAAGCAAAGTGCACCCCAAACAGTATAAATCCCAACAGGCCAACCCCAAGACATATACTTGTCAAAATGTCCAATGCTCAAGACAAAGAGAAAATACTCAAGGCAGCAAGAGAAAAGAGAACCATCACATACAAGGGAAGCACAATAAGATGAAATGCTGATTTCTAATCTGAAACCATGGAGGAAAGAAGACAGAGGTATGACATAGTCAAAGTACTAAAAGAAAACATCTTCCAACCACGAATTCTCTATCCAACAAAACTGGCATTCAAAAATGATGGAGAGTTTAAAATATTCACAGATAAACAGAAATTAAGAGAGTATGTCAATAAGAAACCAGCACTTCAAGAAATACTAAAGGAAGTTCTACAAGTTGAAAGGAAAAATCAAGGGAGAGAGAGTTGGAGGAGAGTTTAAAAACATCTAAAAAGACAAAAACAGAAACAAAACAACATATGACATACATTAATCCAGAGAAACTATGGCTGAAGTAAGAAATTCATTGCGAGTAATAACACTGAATGGTAATGGATTAAATTCACCACTCAAGAGACACAGATTGGCAGAATGGATAAAGAAACATGGTCCATCCATATGCTGTCTACAAGAAACCCACCTTTGACCCAGGGATTCAAGGAGGCTGAAGGAAATGGATAGAAAACAATTTTACAAGCTAACAAAAGCCAAAAAAGGGCAGGACTAGCTATTCTAATATCAGACAAAATAGACTTTAAATGCAAAAGTATTGTAAGAGACAATGATGGACACTATATATTAGTAAAACAGGTAATCTCTCAAGAAGAGAGAACAATCATAAACATTTACACACCTAATCGGGGTGCCTCAAAATATGTGAGGCAAACTCTGGAAAAGCTAAGTGGAGAAATAAATGCCTCTACAATTATAACAGGGGACTTTAATACACCGTTATCATCATTAGACAAAACATCCAGACAGAGAATCAATAAATAAACAAAGATGCTCAACAATACATTGGAGGACCTGGACTTAATAGACATATACATAACACTACACCCAAATACAGCAGGATTTACACTCTTCTTGAGTGCCCATGGATCTTACTCCAAGATAGACCACATGCTGGGCCACAGAACAACTCTCGATGAATTCAGAAAGATTGAGATTATACAAAGTAATTTCTCTGATCACAATGGAATGAAATTGGAAATCACTAAGGGCCAGAGAAACAGGTTAGGCACAAGGATATGGAAGTTAAACAACACACTCTTAGACAAACAGTGGGCCAAGGAGGAAATCTCAAAAGAAATCAGTAACTATCTTGAAACTAATGAAAACATCAACATAACTTATCAAAACCTATGGGATGCAGCGAAAGCAGTCCTGAGAGGGAAGTTCATAGCCATAAATACATATATTAAAAAGGAAGAAAGAGCTAAAATTGAAGACCTAACTGCACACTTGGAGGAATTGGAAAAGCAACAATAAACTAAAACTAAAGGAAGTAGAAAGAAGGAAATAACAAAGATTAGAGCAGAACTAAATGAAATAGAGAATAAGAAAGCACTAGAAAAAATAACCAAACCCAAAGCTGTTTTTTGAGAAGATCAATAAAATTGACAAACCCTTAGCCAGCCTAACAAAGAAAAAGAGAGAACAGATGCAAATACACAAAATAAGGAATGAGCAAGGAGATATCACCACCTACCCCACAGAAATAAAAAGTATCATAAGAGGATACTTTGAAAAATTATATGCCAACAGGAATAATAACTTTGAGGAAATGGACAAGTTTCTAGAAATGCACAAACAGCCTACATTGATGAAAGAAGAAATTGAGGAACTCAACAGTCCAATAACACGTAAAGAGATAGATTCAGTCATCAAAAACCTCCCAACTAAGAAGAGTCCAGGACCAGATGGCTTCACAGCTGAATTCTACCAAACATTCCAGAAAGAGCTAACTCCAATTCTACTTAAGCTCTTCCAAAAAATAGAAGTAGAAGGAATATTGCCTAACTCATTCTATGATGCCAACATTACCCTCATACCAAATCCAAACAAAGATGCCACTCAAAAGGAAAATTACAGACCAATTTCTCTAATGAACCTAGATGCCAAAATCCTCAACAAAATACTTGCTAATCGCATTCAACAACATATCAAAAGAATTATACATCTTGACCAAGTCAGTTTCATCCCAGGTATGCAAGGATGGCTCAACATAAGAAAATCAATCAATGGAATACACCACATAACAGATTGAAAGAAAAAAATGACATGATCATCTCTATAGTTGCAGAAAAAACATTCAAAAAAGTACAGCACTCTTTCCTGATAAAAACACTGCAAAAGATAGGTATAGAAGGAAACTTTCTGAATATGATAAAGGGTATATATGAAAAACCCAAAGCTAACATCATCTTCAATGGTGAAATCCTAAAAGCCTTCCGTCTGAGACTGGGAACAAGACAAGGATGCCCACTATCACCACTTCTATTTAACATTGTCTTAGAAGTACTTGCTTGAGCACTGAGGCAAGAAAAGGATATAAAAGGCATCCAGATTGGAAAAGGAGAAGTGAAAATTTCATTATTTGCAGATGACATGATCCTATAGATAGAAAGCCCAGAGAAATCTAAAACAAAGCTTCTAGAACTTATAAAGGAGTTCAGTAATGTTGCAGGCTATAAGATCAATGCTCAAAAATCAGTCGCATTTCTGTACACCAATAACAAGCAATCAGGGGAGGAAATCAAGTAAAAATGCCATTTACCATAGTAACTAAAAGAATCAAATACCTAGGAATAAATTTAACTAAAGATGTAAAGGACTTATATACAGAAAACTACACAACATTGTTAAAGGAAATCAAAGAAGACTTAAATAAATGGAAAAATATTCCCTGTTCATGGATAGGAAGAATAAACATCATCAAGATATCTATCCTACCCAAACTAATCTACAGAATTAATGCATTCCCAATAAAAATCAACACTATATTTTTTAAGGAACTGGAAAAACTAACCACAAAATATATTTGGAAAGGTAAGATGTCCCAAATCTCCAAAGACATATTGAAAAAGAAAAATGAATTTGGAGGTATCACATTACCGGACTTTAAAACATATTACAAAGCTGCAGTGATTAAAATTGCATGGTATTGACACAAGGATAGACCTACTGACCAATGGAATTGAACTGAGAGTTCTGATATAGATTCTCGCATATAGAGTCATCTGATATTCGACAAGGCTACCAAACCCACTCAGTTGGTAGAGAATGGCCTCTTTAACAAGTGGTGCTTGGAGAACTGGATATCCATTTCCAAAAGAATGAGAGAAGAATACCATCTCACACCTTATAAAAAATCAACTCAAGTTGGATCAAAGATCTAAATATAAGAGCCAAAACCATAAAGACCTTGGAAGATAATGTAGGGAAGCATCTACAGGACCTTGTAATAGGAAATGGTTTCTTGAACTTCACTGTCAAAGCATGAGAAGCAAGAGGAAAAATAGATAAATGGGATCTCCTCAAAATTAAAAACTTCTGCACCTCAAAGGAAGTTATTAAGAAAATAAAATGGCAGCCTACACAATGGGAGAAAATATTTGGCAACTATATATTTGATAGGAGCCTAATATCCTGCATATATAAAGATATCCTACATCTTGAAAATAAAAAGATAAAAAATATATAAAAACATGGGCAAGTGACCTGAAAAGACACTTCTCCAAGGAAGAAATACAAATGGCTAAAAAGCACATGAAAAAATGCTCGACATCGCTTGCTATCAGGGAAATGCAAATCAAAACTACAATGAGATACCATCTTACACCCATTAAAATGGCAGCTATTAAAAAAACAGCAGGCTCTAAGTGTTGTAGAGGTTGTGGACAAATAGTAACCCTCATCCACTGCTGGTGGGATTGTGGAATGGTCCAGCCACTGTGGAGGACAATTTGGCAGTTCCTCAGAAAACTAACAATAGATCTTCCGAATGATCCAGCAATTCCACTGCTGGGTATATACCCAGAAGAACTGAAAGCGAAGACATGAACAGATATACACACACCAATGTTCATAGCAGCATTGTTCACCATTGCCAAAAGTTGGGATCAGCCCCGGTGCCCCTCAACAGATGAATGGATAAGCAAAATGTGGTACATACATACAATGGAATATTACTCAGCTGTAATAAGGAATAAAGTGCTAACACAGGGAATAACGTGGATGAATCTTGAATACCTTATGTTGAGTGACGCAAGCCAGGCATTGAAGGATGAACAGTATATGACCTCACTGATTTGAACTGAGAAAAGCGAGCAGTGTCTGAGAACAATTGTATGAAAGATAGGTTAACAAGGGAGAGAAAGAGAACAGTAGTCTGTGAGCCATCACCCATATGGACATAATTTATGGTAAAGGGATAGAGTATAGTTGCATTTTGAAGGATAGGACAGATGGGTAGTGATATTACTGGGTTTGGTGGTGCAGGGTTGACAGGTGGGTTTATTAGGAAGGGCAGATTGGAATACTCAGGGAATGTAACTATGAATCTTGTTATTCCATGAGTCAAGACATCGGAGTGTCATATGCCACAGGGGGATGGGGTGGAAGGAATAGTTAAGATCAAATGGGGTATTTAGTGGTCATGGGAAATGTTTTCCATTACCTTAAAGTAATGGACCCAGGACATGGTAAATATCATCAAAAATTATTAAACTGTGCAGTCTAAATTGTAAACTATACTGTAAACCATTAACAATGTTTAGTTGCTATACTTTACTATCTGTATAACAGTTATAACAATGCTAAAATCCATAAAAAAAAAAAAACGGTTTTAATATGGGGTGGGGAAGGGGGAGGGAGGTTGTGTATGTGGGAGTCTCTAGTATTCTGTGTGTGACTCTGCTGTGACCTAAAACTTCTTTAAACATTAAATAAATATTTGGGAGACACTGAGGAATGAGGGGGAAGGTGTCATGGTACACTGGGCATCGGATAATACAGTGATATAAAGAAAAAAGAATAAGTTTTTTTTAAAAAGGATATTTTTTGTTTTTTTCTCATGTTTTGAATATCCAAATCCACTAATTATATTTTATTTTTAATTTAGTTTCTTTTTTTTCTTCTGAGTTCCCTTGTACTTATATCTTGCATTTAAGCTTATCATTATTGTTTCTTTTTCCTATTAATTTTATTTTGTTATTATATGGGCTTCATGTTCAAGAAAGGTTTGGATCACAGAAGGGTTACAATGGGGGCTGCAGAGGTTCGTTGGTGGGGGGGTGTCTGGGATGGGGGATTCATGGGAGTAAGTTCATCTGAATATACATGAAAGAAATATAAAATTGTTCAAATGATCAAGGGATGGGACATGGTCACAGAGGGTAGACAATCACTCAATAAATGAGGGAATCTGAATTCCCAGTCTGGAGAGCTCTGCAACATTCTCCAAGGGAGCAGCAACAGTCCCCTGAGTGCAGAGGTAGTGTCTGGCAAAAGAGGATGGCCCACTGATGGGTTCTTGTTACTGAAGACTAGCCTTATGAGTTTTTGCTCTTGTAATTGAAACTTAGCCTACTGTTATGGGGTGCCTAAGGGTTGCCACCTGAGAGCCTCCTTGTTGCTCAAATGTGGCCTCTTTCTAAGCCAAACTCAGCATATGAATGCACTACCTTTCCCCCAACGTGGGACATGACTCCTGGGGATGAGCCTCCCTAGCAACGAGGGATTAATACCAAGTGCCAACTGGCAATATGATTGGAAAAAGACCTTGAATAAAAGGAGGAAAAGGTAAAGAGAAATGAGTTCATGTGGCTAAGAGACTTCAAAGAGAGTCGAGAGGTCATCCCAGAGGTAACGTTTACGCACACCTCAGTAGGATCTCATAGAGGACAAAAGTGGATATCACCCCACACAGAGGGGCTCCTGAGGGCTCTGGAGACACCCAGGTCCTACATAAGTGGGGATAGCCCCAGATATTGATGCCTTATTAGTGGGCTATTCTTTGGAATCTGTGCTCCTGAGAGTGACAGAGTTGGACTCAAATAAGTCCTCTCTGCACATGGTCCATCAGTCCCTTCTATTGAAACCTTTATGTGATGCTGGTGTTTTTAGGTGTACTTCCAGAGACTGGAGCCTCTGGCCTACCTATGTGCCAGCTGTGCCTGGAATCTCGGTGGAGCTGCAACTCCTACCCTACAGCTCAAGGTACTCATTCAAGACACCTTGCGAGGAGAAGATGATGGGCAACGGCCATCCAAGGGAATGGAGAGGGCCTGCAGCTGAAGGCAAGATAATCCCATCCACTATATCCATGGGATATAAGCCCTCTCTCACTTGGAGGTGGAGTGAACATCACTATCCCAAGCTCCTCAGGATTGGGGGAGGAGCTATGGACTACAGTGGACTTGGTGGTGTTCGTTGTAGACATGTTGTGATTCAGGCAATGGAAGAAATTGTAACAGTGAGGTGGAGACGGTGGCCACTGGACGTTTTTGCAGCAGGGAGTGGAGGGTCAGTTGAAATACAGGGGCTTTTTCGGGACTTGGGGGTTGTCCTGGGTGACGTTGCGGTGACAGATGTAGGCCATTTTGCATCAGCATATACCACGCAGAACTGTGTGGGAGAGAGGGTGGTCTATAATGTGAAATGTGGTCTATGCTTCGTGGCAAAGCCCCAGGATGTGTATATCCATTGCGGGTGATATGCCACACTGATGAAGGATGTTGGTGTGGGATGTTGTGGGAGGTATAGTAGGTGGGAAACATGGGAATCCCTGTAATTTTTGAGTAATAATTAGGTAATCTAAGCACCTTTAAAATATATATATATGTAAAATAAAATTTATGTAAGCAAATGCACATATATGCATATGTATTTATATATCATCTTACAAATATTGGTATGCATTGTGAAAAATTTTCATTTTTACCCACAATAAAAAATAAATAATTAATTAATTAAAAAAAAATAATTTTTTTTTAAAAAAGGAAAAAAAAAAGTTTGAGCCACATCTGCTTCCGTAACCAATAAAATTTAAATCAATACATTTTATTACCTATCATATATTGACATTCTTACAAACAGCATAAGAAATAGAATTCCAAGTGAAATTTGATGACATGATCATGAGGGCATTTTCAATGCTCATGGGCTCAATATGTGTATGCAGTATTTTTATTTCTCCACATGGGAGGCTGAGGGAAACAATGAGTGATTATGATGCCCACACTCTGGTATTATTTCTGGAAATGAAAGCTAATTCATATCAACGAATATTTATTTAGTGTCTATTGTGACATTGAGGATATTAAAAGGAATAAAGTTCCTTCTTTCAATACTCCTACAGATTAGTATGGGAGAAAAAGACATGGTCAGACCTATTTAATGAAGTTTGGTAGCTGCAATGATGAAATGATATGCAGAACTATGGGTACATGGATAAGGAGAATGTGATTAGACCTGGGGTCAGGAGAAGATTTCTGTGACATGATGCCCAAAGCTGAGCTCTTGCACTCCTGGTTACAGCTGAATTCATAAATATGTATGAAAGTGTTTTGTGACTCTTGCTGCTCTATAAAATACCACTTGTTAATATAATAAGTAGTGGCAGTATTCTTAGGTGGGCCAATAGCTTGCTGTGCCACCTGAGAAAAGACATTTATTCTCTCCATGCTTTGTTTCCTTAGCAAAAAATCAAGTGTTGGCCTAGACACCTTGAAAATGATTTTCATATCTATAATTTGGAATGTCTTCCTAATTTAGTGAAGAACTAAAGATAAACAAAATATTGTCTCCAGTCCTCAAGGAATTTCCAGTTTAGTAAAGGAAACCTATTGTGATGAGAGCTAAAGGTCACACCACATGTACTGGGGTCTGTATTGCAGGAGCAACTCCCTGAAATTAAAACTATGGGTGCATATGTAGAAGCAGGACAAGTGTCCCTCTCAACATGAGAGAGGGCTCTGAATTAATTTCCTATTCCTGCTGTAACAAATTGCTATAAACTTAGTGGATTAACACAATAAATATTTATTATCTTATAGTTCGGTTTGTCAGAAGCCCTAACTAGGTCACTTTGGGCAAAAATCAATGTGTCAACCGTGCCACATCATTCTGGGGGCTTTTTTTTCTTGCATTATCCAGCTTCTGGAAGTTCCCTGCATTCCTTGGCTTATGGCCCTTCCCTCCATCTTCAAAGCCCATCCCATCAAACTCTGGTTGGTTCCACTGTCACAGTCCTCTCTCCTTCTTGTAAGAACCCTTATGATTGTATTGGGCACACCAAGATAACTCAGGATCATCTTCCAATCTCAGGATCATAAATGTAATCTCATATGCAAAATCCCTTTTGCTATGCAAGGAAACACAATCACAAGTTCTGGGGATTAGAATGTGGACATCTTAGGGGCCATTATGCAGTCTACCACAGATACAGGGAACGGAGAGGGTGACACAGGGGTGCTGGACAGGCAGGTGCAGTAAAGGAAAGGATATTTGAGGGAAAGTGGAATCCAGGGAAAGGAATAGGGGTAGGAAAAACAACAAGAATTTTGGGGACTGCAGAAGAGTTACGTATGGGTGAACCTTTTATAGCAAGGTGATAAGGGGCAAGACCATTGTATCAGGCATGATCCAGGGTAGGGCAATGCTTGAAGCTGCGCTGGAAATTTTGTGCTTTATTTTATAGGCAGTTTAGGGTCCCTGAAATACTTTTAAAAAGGGGAGTAACAGGATCAGAT
>JAQZBX010019314.1:0-33894 GCA_029593785.1 Cabassous unicinctus
GTTATTTATACTGACCCAGTGTCATTTTAATATCTTTCATCTCTTTAGTCATATTTTCCTTTCACACACTGAATTGATTTCAGAGATTTTTTTTATTATCATATTAGATGTCAAATCCTGGGTCTCATCAGGATTTTAGTTTGGTTCCTTTGTGTAAGCCATTTATTTCTGTTTCTTGGTATGGCTTGTAATTTTTTTTTGCTGATGTCTAGGCATATGAATTTTTTGGTGAATTTACTGTGGCATTCAATTTCACTCTCTTGCCTAGTGGTTTTGTTTCATGATTCTTCTTTTATTTTTGTTCAACTATTTCCAAATATTTTTAAATTGCCCAGCTTTAGTCATCAAGATAGGGTCAGGGACTCACCAGTGGGGAGCAGATCTGATCCAAATAATCTGGGATGAGAGACTCATTGAACTGTTTTATTTATTTTTTCTTCCTTGCAGTTTCCCAGCTGGTCAGCAGATGGCACTCATCAGCAAATCTTTCCATGGAGGAGACTCTTTCAACCTCTAATTCCCTGTGATTCTCATCTGGCCAGAGCTGAGATCCAAAGCATGTTCTGCTGGCCAAACTCAGTGATGTGAAACTGTTCTTGCCCTATGCCATGTCTTCCCTCTTCCCAAGGAGGAATATATCTGTTCCCCTCTCACTTGGCTGCAATGAATCATGGGTTTTATCCAGGCTGTTCACCTTGAGGATATGATATGATGCCATTCCAGGCCTTGGGGAATATAAACTTATGGTTTTCATTGCAGGTTCTTCATTTTTCTCTCTCTCTTTCTCATCCTCCAGGAGGATGTGTAACTCTCCTGGTCTGTAGATGCCCAAAGCAGCTCCCTCAGGGAGCTTTTTGACATTCTTCCACTGTGAGAGGGGTGCCTTTTTTGCAGGTCAACAAATTTCTTCTGTGACCACTTCAACAGCAAGAGGTTCACATGTGGCCAACTGCAAGACAATGGGAGAAACTGTGGCCACAGAATCAAATATATCAACCATGCAGAGAATGAACAGGGAAGGAAGGTTCCAGGGCCAGATTAGGAGGTCTGCACTGGAGTGGCAGGAATGGCAGCTTCAAGAGCAAGATTGCCTACTGAGGATGTGGGGATGTTGAGCAACAAGACATGTGCTACACACTCCTGGGCATTCACTGTGACAGCAGAGGCCAAGGAGTGAAGGGATATAGTTTGTGCATATGGCAGAAGTGTAACAGCAGATGGAATGAATCCCAAGCAGCACTCTTGAGGGGATGGATGAATCAAGTTTTATTATGCACGGGCCCAGAGGAGAATTCAGTCTCCAAATTCTGAGCCACATATCTTGATTTTCATAAATTTACATAGGAATTCTAAGTAGAACTCTAAGCAGGCAAATTCTTAAGCAAGTGGCCAGGCAATGTTACAAAAGCAAAGAAGCAAGGTTAGCTTATCTTCCTAAAGCACAGGGCTATTAGGGAAGAAGAGCCATTATCTGCTTAGAGTTGTAAATTTCAGTTCAATGGGGCAGGCAGGGAGTGCTTATCTTCCTAACAACATAGATTCCATGGAGAAAAGGGGAGGAGGAGGGGAGAAAGGGACCAAGGGGAGTTTATTTTCCTAAAGCTGTGTGTTTCTGCCCAGGGGGGTGAAGGTCCCAGCACTTCCCTTATCAGAAGGAAAGTGAAAGTGGTTACTGAAGGCTCTGGCACCATAACACAAAGATATGAGTTCTTGACAGTAGTAGGACGCCAAAACAATACAGCTGCTCCTCAAGCTGCTGTAGGAGAAAGGTGCAAGGTATCTTTATTCAACTGACTTCTTCAATCAACCCTCAAATGGGACCTCTTTCTTTATTAGTAGGCTGTTTGTCTTTTTTTCCCCATCTGGACACTTAATATAATAGTAAAAATTCCCAGCACTCTAATAACTTTCATCTGGGAAATCATTAAATTTATTGGCTTTTATGAATAATCCTAACACTGAGTGATCTTTCTAGCTTTTCAGTGTACCCTTAGGTGTCTTGTTTCTGAGGGCAGTTTGCTCAGTTCACTTAGCTAAGTTGGATTTTATCTACCCCTGCAGAATCTCTGTACATCCATTTCTGAGACCCACATTCAAAATTCTTCTGTGTTATAGGAGAAAGTTTCCTCACAATGTTTTTCTAAAATAACTTAATAGAACATTAATTTGATAGATGGGTCAACTAATATTGTAAGATATGACACTTCAAGCTGCTGTTAACAAACAGAATCTTAAAAAAAAAAGCATAACCTGGCAGAGCCATCTTCTCCAAAATTCTAGAAAACAGATAAATGATTGCAGTAACTGACAGAGAGCTGGAAAAAATGCTTATAATAGGAAGTCTTATGATGTCTTGCTGATCTCTCCCTCTCCCTGGCACCAAGACAGCCTGTACTCCATTGTGGGTCCCTGATTCTGCTCTGGAGGGAGCAGAGGAACTCCTATGTGCATACTAGGGTGTCTGTAGAACCCTGTCAATTTATCTATCCAGTGGCAATAAGAAAATGTGAACCAGGAAACTCCTCTCAGTCTCACCCTCTTAGAATGTACCTGAAAGAAACAACTTGCTCACAACTCAGGCAGTGTAAAAAGCAATTAACTGAAAAAGGCCTGGGACAGATGATTACCTGCTTTAAGTCATACAATAAGAGCACAAAGGAGTATATCTAGTCTGTATCCTAGGGAGAAAAAGGGGTATTAGAAATCCTCTAAATGCACGAATTCTTAAGGCCATGAGAAACACAAGCCTAGGACAGGATGCAGGGTCAGAAAAGACAGAAGGGTCTGTGAACTTCATATTTCCACAGGCTTATCTCTAAAGGAGAGCTAAACTTTGAAGGAGTACACCAGCTGAAGCAAAATTAATTTGCAAAGAAGGTGAAAGGTATTTTTGCTTTGGTTTGTTTGTTTTTGTTAGCTCCTAGCACTCAAGGAAATTTCTATTGTATCACTCATTGGGTACAGACCTAAGAAACAGACAGCTCTGGTACTAAATCGAAGAGTTAACACATTAAAATATTAAATAAAAATATGAAACAGGAAATGATGAACCATCCAAAGGAATAAGATGAAAGTCCTGAAACCATCAACAAAGAAGATGAGGCTTTAGATATTGCAGGCAAAAACTTAAAAAAAAAAAAAGATGCTGAATATGCTCAAGAAATAAAGGAAAATGCAGAGAAATTACTAAAGCATTTCAGGAAAGCAATGAATGAACAATAAGAGAATTTTAGAAAGGAGAGGGAAAGTTTTTAAAAGAAAGAAAGAGAAATAATTGATCACAATAACTGAAATGAAAAATTCCCTAGAGATGATTTGAATTTTTTACCTTGATGACAATTGTAATTTATAATTATATTAGTCATAAGAAAAGGATTCAAGTTTCTACATAAAGGGCAGAATTTTAAAAATTATTGTACTTCTTATTAGCAACAAATATTTAACAATATAAACAATCTAAAAATACAGTAAAGGCATTAAAATAATAACATACTATATGTTATCAAAGACCATATCTATAACATTCTTTTATACTTATGTGGTGAAAATTACAAGCTAAGAGATGGGATATAATTATTTGATAAAGAGATAAAACATGTATATATATAGAAAAATCAGTTTTGTAATGCTACTGATTCTCCAAAAAAAATCTATAATTTCAATGCTATTCAGTTTATTTAAAATTTGAAGAGGTGCTAAGATCTTAGTTTCTAACTAACTCCTCTAACACAAGAATCCCAGGGATCCTTGTAGAACTGGTTGATTTTAAGTGTGGGTCAAGAAATAAAAGACAATTCTTAAGCATCTTGTGTTGCCAGAATATAAGATGTGAAAAAATGAAGAAAAGTTAAAAATAAAAAAATATATGTTGGGGTATAGCCAAAGGGCAAAAGAGACAATATGAAAGAGTTCTTTACAACCAATTGGGACTAACATGACCAACAAAATAAATGATATAAAAACGATAATATTGGATTATAACACAAAGAATAAAATAATTGTACATGGATTTATACTGCACAAATAAAGAACTAAATAAACAAATAAATGGGACAACTCTTTCTTACAAAGAATTTCAGTAGAGAAATGAAGAATGAGTGTGGGAACACCATACAGCAATAATTTCCACAAATAAGATGCACCAATGGATGGAAAAATAATTGGAAAAAGTTGAAGATCCCACCAGATGAGAAGTGCCACCTCAAAAAGGGGTGACAAGCACCAAAACGATTCCCCTGGCTAGAGACCAATGTGCCTACTGCAAAGAAAGTGGACAGTGGAAAAAGAAGTGCCCCCAAAAGAATCAGGCCATAGAGGGAACATCCCCAAAGGGAAATACTGACCTGAGGCCCAAGACCATCTAATGAGGTGGGTGGAGCTCAACCCCAAATAGGGGCGACTGAGCCCACTGGAAGTTGACCCCCATGAGCCCAAGGTCAAACTACAAGTTGGGGGCCAGTCTAGGACTTTCATGGTAGACACCGGTGCTGAATATTTTGTGGTCACAAGCCCTGTCACCCCCTTTAGTGGAAAAACTGCTCATATCATAGAAGCGACTGGGAACCAGCCAAGTCAATGGCCTTTTTGCCAGTTGAGAACTTGTCAGCTTGTTGGCCATGAAATGACTCATGAATTTCACCTGCCTGAATGTCTGGTTCCCCTACTTGGTAGTGGCCTCTTAACCAAACTGGCAGCCCCAATTTCCTTCAAACATGAGGGAACAGCAAGCTTAAGCCTCGGGACCAGCCTCACTTTCCTCATCACTGTACCCCAAAGCAAGAAAGGGAGATTTCATGTACAAGAAAATTCAAGTCAGAATCTGGAAAACTGCTGGAACTTTTTCCCCAGGGTTGGGCAGAAAAAAATCCACGAGGAATGGCATAGAACCATGCATCCATCATCATTGACCTGAAGCCTGGAGCGGTCCTTGTCTGGCAGAGGAAGTATCTGAACCCCCATGAAGCACATTTAGGCATGGTCGAACACATAGATTGCCTGAGGAAAGAGGGAATCCTGATCAAGTGCCAGTAACCCTGTAACACACCATTATTACCAGTAAAGAAGCCAGACAGAACAGGATATCAATCAGCCCAGGATGTTCAAGTTATCAACAATGACACTCTCATCTTACATCAGGTTGTTCCCAACCCGTACACTATGCTGGGACAGCTCCCAACTGAAGCCACCTGGTTCACTTGCTTGGACCTGAAAGACACCTTCTTCTGCCTGAGGCTGGCCCCCCTGAGCCAGCCTCTGTTTGCCTTTGAGTGGGAAGATCCCAGAACCCAGCAGAAAACTCAACACACCTGGACTCAACTCCTGCAAGGCTTCAAAATGTTCCCTACAATTTTGGGGGAAGTCTTGGCAGCAGATCTGGCCACCTACCCCTGGGAAGACTGCAGGTTTGCCCTTTTAGAATATGTGGATGACCTCTTACTTGTTAATGAGATGGATTAGGACTGCTGGAAAGGAACCCAGACTCTCCTGCAACTTCTGGCACAGACTGGATACAAAGTATCTTGGAGAAAAACCCAAATCTGTAAACAGCAGGTCAAGTACCTGGGGTTTAGCAACACACAAGGGCATCAGATGTTCAGACCAGAATGAAAGAAAGCGATCTGCACCATCCCTACCCCCACCACAAAAGAAAAATTTTGTGAGTTCCTTGGGGCTGCAGGGTTCTCTCACATCTGGATTCCTGGGTTTGCAGCCATGGCCAAACTTCTTTATGAAGTTCTGATGGGTCCAGAAAAAGAATCCCTTGCCTGGGGAGAAGCTCAACCGAGTGGCTTAAAAAATATCAAGGACAACTCGGTTGAGATCCTGCCTTGGGGCTCCCGGATGTAAGGCAAAACTTTAACCTGTTTGTGCATGAAAAGAACAAAGTGGCACTGGGGGTCACACAAACAGTCAGCGCCTGGCAGAGGACTATTGATTACCTCTCCAAGCAGCTGGAACCCCTGGCTTCAGGGTGGCCACCCTGCCTGAAAGCCCTGGTGACACCCATAACCCTCATCAAATAAGCCAACAAAACCCTCAGACAGGCTATTCATGTTATGGTATCACACACAGTCACTGCCCTAATGAACTCACACGGTCACCAGTTAATATCTAATCCCTGGCTCACAGATTACCAAGGTTTACTTTGTGAAAACCCCAGAGTGATAATAGAAACAGTGTGCAGTCTAAGCCCTGCCATTTTCTTGCTGGATGAGGAAAGGATCCTGAGCATGATTCTGATGAAGCGACTGAAAAAGTTTATGCCAGTTGCCCCAACCTCCGAGACAAACCACTCCCTTCCTTGGATCAGACACTATTAAGAGATGGGAGCAGTCTCATTAAAAATGGGGAAAAGATGGCTAGATATGCAGTCCCCACTACAGAACAGGTGGTGGAAGCGGCATCTCTCCACCGAGGATAGTCCACGCAATAAGCAGAACGCTGGACACTGTTCTGAGCCCTATGGCTTACTGCTGGGCAAGCAGTGGACATTTACACTGATTCTAAATATGCATTCACTAACATTCATATCCTTGGGGTGATTTATAAAGAAAGAGGACTCCTAACTGCAGGAGGAAAAGAAATAAAAAATAAAGAAGAAATCCTTCAGCCATTAGAAGCAATCTGGAAACCAGACAGAGTTGCCATCATGCACTGCTGGGGGCATCAAAAAGGAACGGATATGGTCATTCAAAGAAACAGGCTAGCTGACAAAGCAGCTTGGCAAGTGGCTGAAGGAACTCACAGAATATGAGTCCTAGAATCGACAACGCAGCTGTCCCCCTTAGAAAAAAAAAAACTAATCAACTAAGCTATACCTGGGAAGAACAGGGATGGGCCAAGAGACAAGGGGGAAGCCAAAGCCCCGAAGGAACTTGGCTGCTCCCAGATAAACAGATTTTCATCCCCAAAGGAGCCACAAATGTCCTCATCCAGCAGTACCAGCAACTCACCCACCTAGGGAAAACTGCATTGGAAGCCTTATTTGGGAGATACTACTACATAGCCTGACTAGTTCCCTCTGTGACACCATCAGCAGCCAGTGCAAATTTTGTGCCAAAAACAACCTTCTGGAGGGACTCCAAATTCTGGCCAGTATCCAATAGACAGGGATAGCCCCTTTTAAAGATCTCACAGTAGACTTCACAGAAGTGAAACCAAGTCAGGGGTACAAATACCTGTTAGTGATAATATGCACCTTTTCAGGCTGTGTTGAAGATTTCCCCACTTGCACTGAAAAGGCAAGAGAAGTGACTAAGTCTTTACTTAGAGAAAGCATTCCCCAACATGGGCTATTGGAAGTGACAATGGCCCAGCCATAGTCCAAGAGCTGGTGAAAATGTTAGGGATCAAGTGGAAACTCCATACTGGTTACAGGCCCCAGAGTTCAGGGAAAGTTGAACTCATGAATTGAACCCTCAAAGCCACCCTAGCCAATTTCTGCCAAGAAACTGGTCTCCCCTGGGTAAACTTACTTCCCTTAACCCTCTTCTGAGTTAGGTGCACCCCAGGATCCGCAGGCTATTCACCCTTTGAAATTCTATTTGGACAGCCACCCCCAATTATCCAGGCCTTTAAAGAAAATCTCAACCTTCTGGGGAAGGCTAGCCAAGATTCCATCCTCCAGGAGCTGGGGAAAACTCTAGCCCAAATACATAAAACTGTCTTGTCCCAAAACATCATCCCACTCAGACACCCGGTGCACCCCCACTGGCCAGGGGACCTAGTTTGGGTCAAAGACTGGAAAGAAGAACCCAGTCAGCCTTCCTGGACAGGACCACATACTGTGATTCTTGTAACTCCTACTGCTCTTGAAGTTGCAGGCATTGTACCTTGGATCCATCATTCCAGGGTCAAGAAGGCACACTCTGATAAAGAGCAGGTCAGCTGCACAGCCCAACCCATACCCAGCCACCCATTGAGAGTGCAAGTCACCCGGGGTTCCCCAAATACTGACCCCATCAAATGCCTGCTGAATGGACCCCTGCTCCTGGTTGATCCTGTGCTTATATGTCCTACTCACCATGGTATTCAGAGTTGGACTTGCTGCTGTGGCCCCTGCAGACTGGACTGTAGCAAATAGAGCTTTAATTTCAATACTTTATTGATGTATAATAGGATGTTACTGTGCCTTGTCTTGCTTAACCCTTTCTTCCTTGCCCCTTCCCTCGTAGCCAATACGCATCCCCAAAACTAATGGAAGCCACAAATCAGCCAAACCTCGATTACCAACCTGTGCTGAATGCCTTGACCCCCTTTTTAGTGGGGACCACCTCAGCTTCTGTAGTGTCCAATGCTTGCAGAACAATAAGAAATGATGTTACACTTTCCCCTGTGGAGGATGTGTGTCAGAGCCACATCTATAGCACCTACAGCAAATACCTATGCTGAGGGCCCTCCAACAACAGGCACTTCTGCTGCTCTTGAGGCCTAGTAGTCAGTGCTACTTGGGCAGGAGCCCCAACTTCCCCGTATATCAAACCTATTGGCTGGCCTGGCAAACTGTAAATTAGGAACATGCAACCCCATGAAACTCACCTTATCAAACATAACCACCAGATCAGAAAATACCTTTATAAAAGCCCAAATGGGACTAAAACTAGGAATCAGAATATACAACCCAGCAGGGATAGACCCAGGGGACCTCATACTAGTCCAACTGATCCCAGTAACCCAACCCCCAGAGAAAACCCTGGTTAAAAATATTAGTAAATCTGCCCAGAGCCTACAAACCAAAGTCAGAACAGCCCCCTGCAATGTCCTTTTGAATCAGGTTCAAATTTTTCACCAACTCCTAAATAAATCCCAGCCCAACATAGCTGCATCCTGCTGGCTATCTATTTCCTCATGTCTAACCATCTTCCTCATACCTGTCCCATGGAATGTAACCCTTGTGATCCATGACAACTCTGCAGTGGGAAGCAGGCCCCTCCCATTCCACATAACCAAACCCCCAGGAAAAATGGCTAACTGTGAAACCATAACTACCAGCTCCCCTTCAACTATCTTCCCACTTGGCAAGGTTAACTGTGATACCACCCACCCACTCAATGAGTCTAAGTGATGTGCTGCAAACTCAATCATCTGGGTCTTTGGCACCAACACCTACTGATGCCTACCTCATAATGGCCAAGGCATCTGTTACCTTGCTTGGCCAGTACCATCATTCTCAATGTATGGAGAAGAATTGCCTGGAGAGCTCTCCTGAGCCAAATGAGCCATGCAGGCAATTCCACTACTCTGAGGACTAGGAGTAGTCAGAAGCACAGCAGTAGCAGGGTCCTCACTCACAGTTGGTCAGGAAGGCATACAAACCCTAGCATGGGAAACATTGAATGGCATCAAAGAAATATCCAGTGCCCTCAATGGGTTGCAAGACCAGATAGACTCCTTGGCAGAAGTAGTTTTACAAAACAGGCTGACCACAGGTTCAGGGGGAATCTTCCAGGCCCTGGGGGAAGAATGCTGTTTTTATGCAAATTCCTCAGGGACAGTTAAGGACAAGGTAGTCCTGCTAAAAGAATGAGCCAAAGACTGCTAAAAACTGTGCATAGCAGGCTTCTGCCAATGGGAAATACTTCCAGTATCTCCTTTCCTGGACTTTGCCATTCATACCAGTAAGAGCCTGAGGTTTCTTCCTCTTAACTTTTGGGCCATGCATTCTATGGTAACTTACACAGTGCATCACTTCCTGCCTGAACGCCTTAAAACACCAGGTAATACCTCATGTTAAGTATCAACCCTTGGGGACTATAGGAAAATCCCCATGTTAGCAGATGATGCGCCATGAAAAATTATTATAAGGGCATCAAAGGGCAGGGGATAATTAAGAAAGTGCTGCAGCTCTGCTCTGTTTCTCCCCCTTTGAAGAAACCAGTAGCTTTAGAAAGGTAACCACCACTCCTCCCTTTCTCCCATGGAATCCACAAGGAGAAAAGTGCCCTACTCCACCTTTTGTCTTGAATCCACAAAGTTAATGACTCTCCTCCCTGAGGCCCTCTGCTTTAGGAAGATGAGCTAAACTCACACCTTTTCTTCTATAACCCCGACCTGCCCTATTGCTTCAAGAATTTGCCCACTTGCCCAGCAACCCACTACCCAATAAACAGAAACCTATATAACCCCACAAAAGCCAATGCCCAGGGCTCAGGGTTTGGAGACTTGACTCTCCTCTGGGCCTGCACATAATAAAACCTTGTTCCTCTGCCTCTCGAGTGCCACTTGGGTTTTGTTGTTGTCTAAGTTTCATTTCTGCTGCAATATAGTGGTATCTCATTATGTTCTAATTTGCATTTCCCTCATCACTAATATGAGTTTTTCTTCTTATATTATTTCCCACACATATATCTTTTTAATGGGGTAACATCAGGGTCATACAAATATTTTTAAATTGGAATGTTTGTATTTTTATGGCTGAGTTTTAAGTGTTCTTATATCCTGGATACAAGCTCTTAAGTATATATGAGATTTACATATGTATTCTGTAAATCTGTGGCTTGTCTTTCCTTTCTGACAGTGTCTTTCTCTGAACATATGTACTTAATTTTAATCACATCAATTTCACCAGTTTTTATTGTTGATGTGCTTTGGTGTTCCTTAGTATTATCAAGTAAAATTTTCTATTTCAGTTTCCAGTTTGGAGTCCCTTTCAGGGAGCTGTTTGACTTTCCTTGCAGTAATGGAGCCTCATGGGTAACTATTTCTCTTTCTCTAGGGTGTCACAATTGATCTTTGGGGTGTCTGTCCTCACCAGCATGATAGTGGCTGGATCATTTGTGATAGTTTGAACACTCATTGTTGAAAAGCTGATGCTTTCTGCACTGAATTGTTTTAGCATATTTACAGAAAACCTATTGGTCATATATGGAAGCCTACAGGATTCTCAACTCTGAACATGCCTATAGAGACTTTCTAAATGCTAGATGATTTCAGGGCTGTAATTCAATTGGTATTTTAGGCAAGGTGTCCATGGTCGTGACATATGTGGGGATGGGACAAAGACCATGACTGTGCTTCCATATAGCTCTGTGTGGGACCTGACCCTGGCTGAGAAAGTGCTAGGGAGGCCTGGGGAAATAGGATGGTGAGGGGTATTCCCACAAAGCCCAGCCAATTGCCACTGCCCTGTGCTGAAAACTCCTTTTGCTGAAAGGTGCAGAAACCATAAATCCCCAGGTTGGACAGAAAGGCAGATGGTGGCCAGCTATGATTTTATATATGCTATTGTCAGGGTTTATATGTAATCCAGGCAAGGGGTTAAGGTATTATCAATACCTATGGGGGAATGTAAGGGCACAATAGGCTACAACTAGGTGTGTCTGTTTTATAAGAATTATCCAATAATCACAATTACCTGGGGGCAAGGGATTGGCCATTTAATATGCAGAAGGAGGAATGAGGGACCTTCAGGGAAGGGGCTGTGTGGACCCATGTAGGGTCGCTGCCTAGGCCATACCTGTGACTAATATGAGACCCTCTCATGTCCTGCCAATAGCTCTCCTGGTCTGTAGCCTTACTGTTAGTAGGATCCTTGGTTGGGCAAGGCTGCCTGGTAACTTGCAGAGAGGGTTTTCCCAGTAAAAATAATCTTCCATGACTCTGAGTCAAAGGGGTCTCCCCAGGGTGTGGATGCACTCTGGACCTCTTCTATCTGAAACGTCAAATAAATGCTATCTCCATTGAATCATCTCCATCATTTTAAGTAAAACTCAGACCTTATGAATTATTTGCCTGTGGGCATCTGCCTTGCCTCTCAGTGGGCTCTGGACAGGCCTGTCTCTTCCTTTTTAAATGTAAATAGAGGAGGGTCTGTGAGTCTCTAGTGTGACTAGTCCATTACCTCTCTATTTTTTCTAGGAAGATAGGGGCAAACCCCATATTATTCTCACCAACAGTCTGCCCCTTTCTTCTTGTCTTCTTGAACAAAGTCTTTTAAGTATGGTTGATATCATCAATCAAATAAAATTTTTAGTTTTAGTTTCTAGTTGGGGTTCCCTTTTGGCTCCCTTTTGGGGTCCTGCTTGACTTTCCATGTGGTGACAGAAAAACTATGGCTCCTGGTGAACAGACTCATAGGTAACTGTTTCTCTTTGTATGATTAGGCTTTATTACAAGGGTTTATTTAGTTTTGTAAGAAACTGCATTTTTTTTCTCAAAGAGGATGAACCATTTTACATTCCCACCAGCACTGTGTGAGGGTTTCAGTTCCTTCACATTCTGGCCAGTACTTGATATGTTGAGTCTTCTTAAATTTCAGCTCTTGGAGTTGATGTGTTGTAATTTTAATTTGCATTTTCCTCAAGACAAATGGTTTTGTGCATCTTTATTAGGTGCTTATTTGACATCAATTCACTCTCTTTTATTAAAGTGTTTACTGTTCAGGAAATGAAGCTGACACATCGTTCTGAATCAGGTCAATGATGGGCAGATTTTATAATCACTTAAGGATCATTTTTAAAATATCAAATTCATGTCAAAATAAAATCTAATTAATTGTTGGCATCTTAACAGATGTTAACATTTCCTGATTTTTCATTGTACCCTATATTTTGCCACTGGAAATGGTTTAAATGTGCTTTCCTTCTTCTTTCTATATCTTTTACCTTGGTGTTTCCACGCTTGAGGGTGGTCAGCCATTTTTTGGAATCATTTATGTGTG
This sequence comes from Cabassous unicinctus, assembly GCA_029593785.1. Lineage (NCBI taxonomy): Eukaryota > Metazoa > Chordata > Mammalia > Cingulata > Chlamyphoridae > Cabassous > Cabassous unicinctus. The sequence continues at coordinate 12,659 of JAQZBX010019314.1, forward strand.
TTCATGTTTACCAGCTGTGAAGGTGTTATGGTATTTTGGAAGAAATAGACTTTTGTTTTCACCATTGTAAGATGCAATGTAAAAATTATATACACAAAAATTAAATTGGCCTTTTTGAAGAATTAATTGCTTGGTTTATTGTCAGGAGGCTCAGGTTAGTGTACATTTTCATGTGAAATGTACATGAAAAAGTAACAGGTCAAAGTATAAAGTTGTTGTATTGTTACTTTTTCTGACTTATTATGCCAGTTAGTGTACTGAGAGACAATATTTTATGGTACAGTAAGATATTTGAATATTTTTAAATACCAAAATTATTTTATAAGTACCTGTTCTTCTGATTTGGCTGTAAAACCAGGAAATTGGTTTTCATTTCACTGTTTTATTGCATTTTTAACTTTAGGCTGGTGAAAATGAATATTTGAGGAAACTGGTGGCAGGAATCACTGAGATAAAACCCTCCACAAGTTATTGGAAGTTTAGATTTGTGGGAGGGGGTGGATGGTGCATTGATCAGGCTAGTAAGGTAATGGGTCTCTGGATGAACAGTGGCAGCTTGGAAAGCACAATGTATAACATTATCATGGATTGGAGGATGCCTATAATGTCTTCCAAATAATAAGGGTCTGCCATGCATCTCAGGTTTTCATTTCTCTTTGTCCTTTTGTAATTTCCCATATAGCAACATCTAACCTATTAAGTAACTTCTGGTCATGGTTATCTTGATAGGAACCATATCATAGCAAACTTCTAGCTCTTGAGTGTTTTTTTTACACACCTATTATTAATGCATACTTTCTTAAGAGTCAGAATACTAATGCTTTGCACTGTATTCAATTATACCACAGTTGTAAACTTACCTAAGTGAAACAAAATAAATTATGGAAATGAATACTATCTTCTGCTTCTTCATCCCCACACCACCCCCCAAAAGGTGTTAGTTGAACTTCCCCAAATGCACATAAAGCCAAAGAAATTTTAGTGAATGTTTATTTATTGCTTCCTTCATACCTAGAATGTTCCATTCCATCACACTACCTCTAAGAAGAGGCAGTTTAATAATTGTTCACTAGTGACTTCTGTTAAAAGCCATGCCTATGTTTCCTTTGTGTGTCTTTGGGTGGGAATTGACCTTGCTGCTTTAAATCTGAGGACCATATAGTATGGTCATTGAACTTATATCTCTTTGGTGTTAGACATGTAATTTACAGAATTGTGCTAAGATACCTAGAAAAAGAGAGTGGAACTGCTGTGTTAAAAACCAAGTTGGTTCAGAAACAGACTTGGACATCATTTGCCTGCTACACTTTTAAAACTGCCATAATTTATATATTCATATTGCTCTGCTTTGCAACTGTAATTCTATATATGACTGTCTACTATATTTATTTTCATTCAAAGAAAATAAATGTTTTGTTATCTGCTCTAAAGAAAAATGAAGGGCTGTTTGCAAAAGTTAAATCAATCACTGTCCAAGGGTGAGCTCCCAAACACCCCAATACCCCAGACAAGCAGTGGGAGTGGGAAGTGTCAGGGACATGATCATCCTGTTGAGAAATTCTCATACCCAAGCCTTAAAACAAAGAAAGTTTCAGTGGGAGTTCAAAGCCATCAGCACCATGATGCAGCCATCAAACTGAGGAAATAACTTGTTTCTCCTCACACCTGGCACAACACCCATACCACCACTGGGAGCAGTCACCTCTCCCTCCAAGAGCCCAAATGGAGCCCCTGGTGCTGTTTGCAAATTGGAAAAAAGCACCCCATCCCCACACCCCCACACCCAAATAGCTTCATCATTCAGGTTGCTGTGAAATTATCCTTGGGCCTAAAGACACACAACACAGGATCCAAACACAAGCCCATGGTTCAAGCTCAGTCATGTGAAGGGTTGGTCCAGTGAAGTCCTATCATAGTCCCAGATCAAGATTAAAGATCCCGAATCGCCATCAAGGGCCAGGACTCTAGAACCAGACATGTAATGGTGAAATCTGCCTTGCCCACTTGAATTCAGAAGTTCAATACACAGAGCAGATTTCTAGCTGGAGGCATAAGGATCGAGTTACAGGGCAATACTGAAAGCTGAAATTCAGTGCTCGCAAGAGACATTCAGTTTCTGCACATGTTATACTTGCTTTCTTGAAAATGTGTTGATCATGGGGAAAAATCATTCTCTGATGACTTTTCAAGGGCTGTGATTAGGCTTAGAAACAAGATGGGATATTTTGCTGACAGACCTGAAAACTTGGGGTTTCCTCACCATTCAGTAGAAAACTCTGGAATTCACTGGGCACATTCAATTGTTGAACCACCACAGAGGAGCTCAAGTGCTTCCTGGTGGATACCATCATATATTGTTGACAGGGATCCTGGATTGTTTCAGACCCAAGGACTGGTGTGCCCTCTTTTCCTACTGTATCTGTCTCTCTTGGTTGATTTCTAAATTTGTGGTGGCCATACCAGTTTTAGAAAACCATGTAGCTTTGCATTTACTCTTGAAAAGAAGAAACAATAAATTATTTCATTTCACATTTTACTTGGAGCACCTCAAAAGAAATAGAAAGCCATATCACACAGCAATGACTACCTGCTTGCTAATATGGTTCAACTCATCTTGCAGTGCCTCATGAGTCAGAGCTGCTAAGCAATGTATCTCCAACCTGAAGAAAGCTCCCTAGATCACTCATGTCAGCACCTTGGATGCATTCTGCAGGAAGACAACAGATCCACGGATTTCTCCCTACACATCTTCTTCATTTTAATTCTCTTTTCATTTCACATGATGCCACATCATTGGTTGGGAACCAGAGACAAAATGACCGGAATATTTATTTAAAAATTATCATCAAAATGTGTGTCTTTCTATTCACTGATTATGCCTAAGAGAGCACTGCAGGTCATGCCCCGCTCCTCTTTTTTAACCTGATAGTATCCACAAGACTGGAATTTTCACAAAATCATGGATAAGAGGTACCTAAAACAACACAATATAGAGAGAAAAATTTATTGGAATATACATAGGAGGAATCTGATAAAAGAGCTGGTCTACTTTCAAAGAAGTAAAAACTTTAAAATTTTCTCATCGACTTTCAAACAAGTAGAATGTGACAGAACAGCAGGTATTTACATATGGGTAACCACACCATAATCCCTATGTAATTGAGAAAACTAAAAATACTATGAGATTAAATTGAAATACTTTATGTGAAAGAAAAATTAGAGCTTACTATCCAGAAAGGATAGATTCATAAAATAATTCACAAAGATCTCCTCTAAATTATTAAATCAAAAGTGGGCATATTCAAAATTAAAAATCAGAGAAAAGCATATGGTACTATGTTCTTATTATTCCCACAGTAAGTGTAGTTACCATTATTTGTTTAATTTTTCAAAAATTATACAGAAATATTTGTACCAATTGCATTCAACAGTAAATGAAATCACTGAGGCCTGTCATGTTTAAAGACTGTAGTTTTTAATGGAGCTAACTAAATGCCTTACATTTTCAAGTAGTATGTATGTACTTATCTTTTGAGTAATGCCCTCATACATAGGGAAAAATTTATAATAAAAAAGATATTAGATAAGGCAGGTTTGGATAACAGAAGGGTTACAATGGGGACAGGAGAGGATCATTGGTGGGGGGTGTCTGGGATGGGGGTTTCATTGGAGGAAGTTCACCTGAATATACATAAAGGATATATAAAATTGTTCAAATGATCAAGGGTTGGGGCATGGTCACAGTGGGTGGAGAATCACTCAATAAATGAGAGAATACTGAATTCCCAGACTGGAGAGCTCTGACACATTCTCCAAGGGAGCAGTGAGAGTCCCCCAAGTACAGGGGCAATGTCTGGCAAGGGAGGGTTGTCCACTAATGAATTCTTGTTATTGATGACTAGCCTTATGAGTCTTTGCTCTTGTAATTGAAACTTGGTCTACTCTTAAGGGGTGCCTAAGGCTTGTCACCTGAGAGCCTCCTTGTTGCTCAAATGTGGCCTCTCTCTAAGCCAAACTTACCTTCCACCCAGCATTGGACATGATTCCTGGGGATGAACCTCCCTGGCAATGAGGGATTACTACCAAGTGCCAACTGGCAATATGACTGGAAAAAGACCTTGAATAAAAGGGGTAAAATGTAAAGACAAATGAGTTCATATGGCTAAGAGACTTCAAAGAGAGTCAGGAGGTCATCCCAGAGGAAAAGCTTATGCACACCTCAGTAGGATCTCATAGAACACCAAAGTGGATATCACCTCAAACAGAGGGGTTCCTGATGAATCTGGAGACACCCAGGTCCTATATAATGGGAGATAGCTCCAGAGATTGATGCCTTATCAGTGGGTTATACTTTAGAATCTGTGCTCCTGAGGATGACACAGTTGGACTCAAATAAGTTGTGCTTGCACACGGTCCATCAGTCCCTTCTATTCAAACCTGTATGTGGTGCTGGAGTTTGTAGGTGTACTTCCAGAGACTGGAGACTTTGGCTGCCCATGTGCCAGTTTTGCCTGGAATCTCGGTGGAGCTGCAACCCCTACTCTACAGCTCTATGGACTCACCCAAGTCACCTGGTGAGGAGACGATGATGGACAATGGCCATTCCAGGGAATGGAGAGAGTCTGCAGCTGCAGGCAGGATAATCCCATCCATCTTATCCATGGGATATAAGCCCCCTCTCACTTGGAGGTAGAGTGGACATCATCATCTAAGACTCCTCAGGATTGGGGGAAGAACTATGGACTAGAGTGGACTTACTGGCATTCTGTTGTAAAAATATTGTGATTCAAGCAATGGAAGAAATTACGGCAATCAGGTGGAACCTGTGGCCACTGGATGCTTTCTGGGCAGGGATAGGGAAAAGCAGTTGTATACAGGGGCTTTTTCAGGACTTAGGAATTATCCTGAGTGACATTACAATGACAGATATAGGCCATTTTACATCAGCATATATCATGCAGAACTGTGTGGGAGAGAGTGTGGTCTACAATATGAACTATTGTCCATGCTTAGTGGCAAAGTCCCAGGATGTGTATATCCATTGCAAGTGATGTGCCATACTAATGAAAGCTGTTTATGCGGGAGGTTGTGAGAGGTGTGGGTGGTGGGCAACATAGGAATCCCTGTAATTTGTGTGTCACATATATGTAATTAAGCATCTTTTAAAATAAAAAATAAATTATAAAAAAAGATATTAAATATTTAAGAGTAATTTTAAAGTTTGTATTTTGCCAGGTATTTTTAAAATGGATATTTTAGTTGAAAGGCACCAAATATGTGCATGAGAAAGTTCTTATTAACTGCTTTTTAAAACAAACATTCCTTTTGTGTTTTGCCTAGACCACATGGTATGGGAATATTTCTCAATAAAATGGCATAAAAAGCTAATAAATATTACTGCAAGAATAACAAAAAACAACCTCTCTGCAGAGCAGGGGAAAGGGAGAGATTGAGAGAGGTGGCATTTCCATGTGAGTTTTTGCATCTGGTTTTGTTGATTGTTCTTACTGAAATAAAGAAAATGCTTTAATGATGATTGAAGTGCTGGAGAGAAATCTCTGTGTTTATAGCAAATACCATGGATTGCACACTTTGCTACAATTGATTTACTTTTCAGGAAATCTCTATAAAATTGATTTGTAGAAAAAAATAGGGTGGGTTGAGGGAAATACACACAATGTGAGGTATGGACTAAAGCGAGTAATCATATTTTCAAGATGCTCTTGCCTAACTTATAATAAAAGTATCACCGTGGAGCAAGGAACTGGTGAAGACTGATATATGGGATACCTCTGTGATGTTACATATGTTTATTTTGCAAGTTCCCAACTTTTACTATACATAGAGTGTTGGTATACACTCAGGTATGAATTGTACACTTGAATAAAAAATATATTTACAAACAGAGGGTGTTGGTAGTCTCACATGACAGTTTTGAATTTGCCTCAGTGCTTCCATTTGTTACTCTTCAAGTTGGAGGCTGTGCTCACCCCTGTGCATTGAGATGGACGTCTGTACCATGGACTAGACCATGCATCCCTCGATGTCTGTGAACCACTCTGCCTGTCATCTGGGGATGAGTTGAATTGGGCTTTGTGCCCTTGTTCAGCCTATAGATGTTTTTTTCTTCCCTCTTGGTGTGAGCAGGGACATCTGCATGCCCTTGGGAAAGAGTTCCAGGTTGGGGAATGGGCATCATGTTGTTCTGAGGAGTGTTGTCTGTGTGCTGTCACTCTTCCTTTTTATTGTAAGAATAACTTTCATTTTATTTTAAGTCCTTTCCAACTGTTAGAATATGATGGAACAGCAGTAATTTCCATATGGGTAACTGCCTCAGAATCCCTATATACATGAGAAAAACTCAAAGAATTTAGAGAGTAGTCAGAAAAGCTTTCTTTGACAGAAAAACTAGAGCTGGTTTTCAATAGAGGACAGATCCATGAAATAATTCACAATGATCTCCTCTAAATTACTGAATCAAAAGTGGGCTTATTCCAAGATGAAAAATTAGAGAAAAACATGTCAAACTAGCTTATCATTATTCTCCCAGTTACTGTAGTTACCATTATTTAATTAATATAAAAAATATATACAGAAATTTTTGAACCAATTGCATTCACCAGGAAATGAAATCATTGAGGCCTTTCATGTTTAGAGACTGTAGTTTCCATAGGAGCTAACAATGCCTTACATTTTCAAATAATGATTTTTATCTTTTGAGTAATCCACTCATTCTTAGGAAAACATTTCTACTAAAATGATATTAGATATCTTAAAAGTTATTTGAAAAATTTGTAAGTTGCCAGGTATTTTAAAAATGTTTTTTCTATTTGAAATGCACCAATATGTGACAGGAAAATATCATCAAGATCTTTCTCCTGAGTAGAATCCTTATCATACATTTAATGTAATTTGCTACAACCCATGCTATTATTATTTTTTAAAGTATATTGCTATTATAGAAGTTGAACTTAGAAAGAAAGTATACATCATGCATATTGAAAGATTCCGCATACAACAGCCTTCCCTCAACACACCGCAATATCATGGAAGCTTTGTTACAGATTAGGAGATAATATCAGACTATGAGCACTAAGAAATGTCCATAGCGGACATTTGGCACACATTGTCCATTGTCTTCCACTTTCAACATGTAAGGCTTGGCGTGGATGCTGCCTGTTTTTCATGGCTTCTCATGTGTTTACATCTTTCCCCCCATAATAATGAGTTTGACTCATGGTTTCCTCTTAAAACATGTATGTTTGGACGACTACCTCAAAATAGAATTAGAGCTTTATGACCCTATTCCTCAAAAGATAGCCTTTTGAATTTCATGCCTGCATGTTCTATTCAGCCTGGTCTTCTATTTAAGAGAATTCTTTTTAAAGATTCCCTCTCACCTGCCTCCCTGCTCCCCAGCACCAAATAATGGGCAGATCAAACCACACCCTCCGGCAATCCCCACGGGGAGGAGGGGCGAGCTGAATCGCCAGTCTGGACAAACAGCATCACCAGGCCATCGTATTTCCGTGGACCCGCAAAGTCAAGGTGGAGCCTGTTCCTACCGATTTCATCCGGCTATGCAAGGAGAAACTTTGGAACCAAGGGCCTGCAGGCTAATTTAGCGTTCCTGGAAAAGGTTTTCCATCCCTGGGTAAGCAAGCATATATCTGGTATCACATGGGTTTTGAGAGACTGTCTCATACTTGAGGTATGAACATTTGCTCATTTTTGTGGTCATTTCTTCTTTGACCCTTGGTTGACTGAGATCCCAGGAGCTCCTTTTGCAAACGTTGTTTTTTTTCTAAAGTAATCCCCTTAGCATTGAATACTTGTTAAATTCACTCTCTTCTGAGACAGCCTTCTACTGCTTGTAGTTTTTTGAAATTTCTTGAGAGTGCTCTGGTCCAAGCATAAGAGGAATGTTGCCATATTCCGGATACACTTAAAAATGGCAAGAATCCATTCTTCTGAGTGAGCAGAAAAGTCTCTAATGAAGGCCACTGCAGATCATGTACATGTTCATGTGGAAAATATTTGTTCACAGAATGATTTCCAATTTTAAAATAAGCCACATTTATTAATATCTCTATCCTCTCAGGAGATGATTAAGTTTTAGGAACTTCTCAAGCTCAAGTGTAGCTGACAATTTTTCTAAAGTATATTTTTCTCTTGAAACAACATTCAGCATGATTTTATGGTTGATTTCATTATATTCATGTTATTATTAGAGCACTTGGTTTACTGAAAACTTCTTGCAGAAAATAGAGAATTTCCGTATAGCCACCAATTTTGTCCTCATCTGAAACACTTACATTCCACTCTTTCTTCTTGATATTCTGTCTAAAGGGTCACTGAATTATTGAATGTGGTTTCTTCAGTTCTCCTATTCACCAAATTCCACTATCAATTTCTCCCTTCAATTTGTCCACATTTGCTTCCTATATTTTTAGCTTTGTTGTGTGTGTGCATATATATAAATATATATATAATTATTCCCATATATATTTAATTGATGTCTTTGTCTTTGATTGTCCCCTTTATCATCATATAGGGTTTACTTTGTCCTAGGCAGGAGTTTTATTTTTAATTATACTCTTATGTTTTACAGAAAAATCATACAGAATGAATAGCGTTCTCATGTAACCCCCCCAAACACCTAGTTTTCCTTATCATTTAACATTTATGTTAGTGTGGTATCTGTGTTACATTTGATGAACCAATATTTTTCTTAGTATAGACTTAACAGTAGTCCATATACACATATACTGCTCCTATTCCTTTCTGTGACCCCTCATTTTCTTGTAATTTTTACCTACTATGTCTTCATACACTGTATATCCCAAGCCATAGACTATCTTTAACTTTTATGCACTTGAATTTTAGAGATTTTAAAATATGGAGTTACATACTAAAAACCCAGTACATTATTATTGGTTTTTAAAATTACAAAATACAGCTTGAGTTTACCAGATATCTTGAACTTTTATGTAATTTGACCCACTGTTGAGTGTCCTTTCATTTCTGTGTGAAGAACTTGCTTAAAATTGTTTCTAGGGCAGCTCAAGGGGTGACAGATTCCCTAAGGACATTTTGTTTGTTTATTTGTTTATTTGTTTGTTTGTTTTAATAAAGGGATGCCATATGAATTTACCCCTTATTTTCAAGAGCCTGTCTCACTAGATATAATATTATGAGAAGTGAAACATTTTCTGTCAACCATTGAAATATTTCATCTTAATTTGCCTTTTTGTCTTCTTCATTTCTGTCTTCATGATTTCTGTTGGGAAATTGTTGCTTATTCTTATTGGGACTCATTTGAACAAAACACATTGCTTTACTCTAGCAGCTTCCAGAACTTTCTCCTGGTCCATGGCATTTTATTGTGTGATCCCAATGTGTCTGGACATATTTTTTAATGTTTTTATCCTGTATGGGATCCTTTGGATTCCTTGATTGTGCATACACATGCCTTTCATTACATCTTTATATCTTTGAATATTATTTCTGCCATTTTCTCTTTATTTTCTTTCTGTGTATTCCACAAAGCAATATGGTATTCTTGATTTTATACCATATGTCTATTCCCCCAGTGTAGAAGGGTATTCAGATTCCTGAGGTTCCTGTCCCCATTCCTCCATGGAATGTTTTAACAACAAGCCAAGACTGGTAGGCCCATTTTTCTGAAAATTCTGGCACATTGTTTAGAGGTCTGTGTTCCTGTAAGTCTGTGAGCAGTTCCATATAAAGCATAGTAAGCCAAAAGCTACCCATGAGAAGCCACAGCACTGCATGTGAAATAACACTGGCTCAGTTCCATGAAAGGAATGGTGTCTGGGTGGACACCCTGCATTGTTCTTCTAGGAGGGTTTTCTGGACTGAGGTTCATGCCAGGTTCCCATGGCCCTACTGCATGCAGGCTTCCCTGTCACAGCTCCAAGGTTGGTTGCTGGGGTGACTTTAGGGAAGTGGAAGCATTGGTTGCTGTCAACAGTGTTGACCATAGTTCTGCCAGGAACTCTGCAGGAACCCAGGGTGCTAAAGGAACGCCCGCAACACACTCCAGGATCCTGGGCACCCAGTGGTGTGTTCATGTTTAGTCCACACATAGTAATGCCCCTTAGTAATCATGATTTCTGAGCCAGGTCTCATTGACATCTGCCTTGATTCCACACCACCCTGGCATGGGCCATCCCATCAGCAGCCTCCTGCCCTGCTGATGGCAGACAGAGAGGCTGACTGTCCAGCCTGGGTCAAAGAGAGTCACTCACCAACCAAGGTTCCTGGCAGGGAACAGCAGCAAAAGTAGGATGGTGCCATGGTGCTCCAGGATTCCCAGAAGGTCCCCTGCACTCTCTTAAAATTTATAATATCTTTCAAACTCTTTTCTCTTTTGTTTTACAATTTACATTAAAGGACTTATTAATTGCTTTGGAAAAAAAACATTCTTTTAGGTTTTTGCTAGGCCACATGGAATGGGAATATATATCAATAAAACTGCTTAAAGACACATTAATATTATTGCAAGAATAGCCAGAGATAGCAGCGATGTAGAGCAGGGGAAATGGAGAGTTTGAGAAGGGAGGCAAATCTGTGTGTGTTTGTGTGTCTGGTTTTTGTTAGTTATTATTACTGAAATAGTGAAAATGCTTTAGTAATGATTGAAGTGATGAACACAGAGCACTGGGATCATAAAAAATGCCAGGGATTGTACACCTTTCCTCTGGTGAATTCTTTATTATTCTGTCTCTATATAATTTTTTTAGAAATAAATAGGGCTGTTTGGGGGAAATACACCCAATGTGAGATAGTTGGTATGCTCAGAATTCATATTTTCATAATGCTCTTGCCTAGTTTGTAACCACTGTATCACCACAAAGGCAGGAGTTGGTGGAGGATGATGTATGCAATACCTGTATGATGTTACACATGCTTACTTTGAAAGGTCCCAATGTTGACTAGACAAATAATGTTGCTGTAAGGTCAGATATGATTTGTAAACTTTTATAAAAAATATTTTTACAAGCAGAGTTTTTTGATAGTCACACATGAAGGTTTTGTATTTGCCTATTTCTCTATTCAGGTCTTCCATTTTTGTTCTTCAAATTCAGATGCTGTGCACATGGGTGCATCGAGATGGATGGCTGTATCCTCGGACTGGACCATGCATCCTGTGATCTTTATGAGGTGCTCCACATGATATCTGGAGAGTAGTTGAATTGGGTTTTGTGCCCTTGTTCAGCCTATAGTTGTTTTTTCCCTGTTGGTGGTGAGCAGGGCCATCCGGATGCCATTGGGCAGAGTTGGATGCTGGGGACTGGACATTGTTTCATTGTGAAGAATTTTTTCCCTTAACTGTCAGCCTTGCTTTTTACCCTAAGAATAACTTTCACTTTATTGCAGATGCTTTCATAGAAATAGAATGTGTCATAACAGCAATTATTTACATTTGTGTGACCTGGTCAGAATCCCTCTCTGCATGAGAAAATCTCAAACAATTATAAGACTAATCAGAAATCCTTTCTGTGAAAGAAGAACTAGAGATGGCTAACATTAGAAGACAGATTCATAAAATAATTCACAAATATCTCCTCAAAATTACTGATTTAAAAGTGGGCTTAGTCAAAGATTAAAAATGAGAGAAAGTCATTTTGATCTAGCTTGTCATTTTGCTCACAGTACATGTAGTTTCCATTATTTAATTAACTTTTTTAAATTGTACATAAATTTTTATACCAATTGCATTCACCAGTAAATGAAATCATTGAGACATCTCATGTTTCAAGACTGAACTTTTCAAAGGACGCAAAATACTTAAACTTTTCATGTAGTGTGTATTTATCTATTGAGTAATGCATTCATTTTTTGGGAAGAATTTATATTCAAAGGATATTAGATAATTAAATGCTATTTTCAAAGTTTGCATTTTGCCAGGTATTTTTAAAATGGTGTTTCTATAATTAAGGCACCAAATATGTGCATGACAAAAACGGGTCAGCATCTTAATACTGAGTAGAGTGCATATCATACATTTAATGTAATTTCCTTCAACCCAAACAATTTTTATTATAAAGTATGTTTTTATTACAGAATGTCAACTTAAAAAAATCATGCAGAGGGACCAAGATGGTGTCAGTTTAATTGGGCACTCACCATCTCTCTCACAAAAGACAGCTGACTGGGGACAGAATCCAGCCCAAGTGAGCTGTTCTGGGAGCTCATGGAGTGAAAGCCTTTGGGACATGGATCTGGAGGGAGCTGGACAGGGAGATATATTGCTCAAGATAAAACCATGAGGTTTAGCCCTGAGCTGGAAATTGTGGATGCAGATTGTTAAGCCCCAACCTCTAGGAAAAGGGCTAGGGTGAGCCTCAAAACCCGCTGGCAGCCCAGCTAGTGGGAGCATTCTCCAAGAGTGGGAGTATTCTGGCAAAGAGTGGAGAGGCATTTCATTTCTGTGTGTTTGGTTGCCTGGACCTCCTTAGAGCTTTGGGGAGCACACCAGCCAACTTGAAGTGGCACCAGGCTGAGGGTTGAGGCAAATCTGCTGAGGAAGCCTGATTTACCTAACCACCCTGGGATAGAGGGGCTTGGTTTGAGAGAGGGTGGACTGAGCCAATTTCATAGTTCTGAACTGAGGACTAACAGAACTTCAACTCCCCTAAGGAAGTCAGGAAGTGGGTAGTGGTTAATAAGTTTCCACAAGCCTATTTAGGGTGCCCTGGGAGGAGGGGGTGGTCTAGAAGAGGCTTTTAAACCATTTCAGCCATCAGGTTCCCATTTGAATTTCAAAAGGGAACACAACTTGAACAGGAGAGGGTAGGGGGGATCTGCTCATACAGCCTGCTGAATCCTGCTGCCACAGGAAAGTAAAACCTTCCCAGGGGAAAGTGACTAAATAGTTTTCTCAAGCACTAACTGACCCAATTAATAAGTTAGCTCAGTGGAGGTATTTCTGCCTTGAATATATGAGGTCCCTAGCTTGATTCCTGGCTCCTCTAAGAGTAGTGATCCACCAGGATATCTAGCATCCAGCTGATATCATAGGACAGGGAAAACATAGACATTATTTCTGTATTAACTTCTTTTGGGTACCTTATTTCTCCAAAAAAAAAAGTTACTTAAAAAATTTTTAACTTTGTTTACTCTCTAAAATCCACTACAAAACCTGCAGAGATAAACCTGCAACGTAATTGATGAACACATGCAGACTGAGAGGCTCCACAAGGGCCCAAGAAACAACACTGTTCTTCATTAGCTTTGTTTGACTGCTTGCTTTTGTGTTTGTTTGGTTTTTTTATTGTTTGTTTGTTTGTTTTCTTTCCTTTTTCTCCCCCTCCACCTTTTTTTAAAAGATAAGGTGCTAATAGCTTCTTTCTTTTTTGCTGTGTTCCTTCTTCCTTTATTTCCCATTTTCTGTGTATATTGATTTTGTCTACCAATGCAATCTATTTTCTTTCCTTCATCTTTTTATCTTCTGCTTTCTGTTGTGGTTCTTAGATTCCATCTTTTTACATTAGTCCTCAACTTTACTGGTTTCAATTTCTATCTTGTGTATTCTGTTTTCTTTTTCATTATTATTCAGTTTTTCCTTTCTGTCCTTTCTTTACTCTTTTTCTCTCTCCTCATCATTCTGGCCTTTTAAATCATTCTATATATTTTTCTCTATTTGGTTTCCCATTCCATTGTAGGTATTCCACTTATTTTTTCCTATTATTCTACACTTCTTACATGAGTTAAGTATTCATTTTAATATGTCTTATACAGCCCCTCTTCTAGCTTTTATTGTTATTACTATTATCCTTTTTCCATTCTTCTAACTTTTGATTTCTCTAGCCTTAATCTTTTTCCTTCAAGGGAACATGGAAAAGAGCAAGGAAATAGAACAAGAAGAACAAAGTGTCAAAGAGAAAACTTAACACACACACAAAACAGCCAGCTAAATAAAACTTTAGAGCAAAGAGAGAAACTAATCAACTGAATATACCCATGAAGATAAATGATAACTGGGGGCAACAAAAATTTACCAAACATATTGAGAAACAGGAAGACATGGAACAGACCAATGAAAAATCTAAAAACCAAGAATAGATGCAGAACACAGAACAACTAATCAAAGCTTTCCAAAGAAATATAGTGGACAACTTAATGAAGTGAAGGAAGAGATTAAGGATATTAAGAAGACACTGGGAGAACATAATGAAGAAATTGTAAAACACGCATAAAAAGATAACAGATATGATGGTGATGAATGGCACAATCTAAAAAATCAAAAAGATGCTGGAATGACATAACAGCAGATATGAACAAACAGAAGCAAGAATTAATGATGTGGGAGACAGTACATCTGAAATCAAACAGATAGTAGAACAGATAGATAAAAAGATAGGAAAAATAAGCAGGGAATTATGGATTTATCTGATAACACAAAATGCACAAACATATGCATTATTGGCATCCCAGATGGAAAAGAGAAGGGAAAGGGAACAGGAGGAGTGTTGCAGGAAATAATGGCTGAAAACTTCTCAACCCAATTGAGGGAGATGAATGTACAGGTCCAGGAAGCACAGCACACCCCAAACAATATAAATCCCAACAGGCCTACTCCAAGACATATATTTGACAAAATTTCCAATGCTCAAGACAAAGAGAAAATACACAAGACAGCAAGAGAAAGGATAGCCATCACATAAAATGGAAGATCAATAAGGTTAAGTGCTGATTTCTCATTTGAAACCATGGAGACAAGAAGACAGTGGTATGACATAGTCAAGGTACTCAAAGAAAAAAAATTCCAGCCATTAATTCTCTGTCAAGCAAAGCTGGCATTCAAAAATGATGGAGAGTTCAAAATATTCACAGGTAAACAGAAATTAAGAGAGTAGGCCAATAAGAAACCTGCCCTTCAAGAAATACTAAGGGAAGTTCTACAAGGTGAAAAAAAAATAAACAGGAGAGAGATAGTTGGAGGAGAGTGTAAGAACAGCTAAAAGGCAAAAAGAGAAATAAAAACAACATATGACATACATAAACCCAAAGAAAATAGGCTAATGTAAGAAATTCCATGACAGAAATAGCACTGAATGTTTATAGATTCAATTCACCAGTCAAGAGACATAGACTGGCAGAAAAGATAAGGAAATATGACCAATCTATATGTTGTCTACAAGAAACCTACCTTACACCCAGGGATTCATGGAGGCTGAAAGTGAACGGCTGGAAAACAATTTTACAAGCAAACAATAACCCCAAAAAGGTGGGAGTAGCTTACTAATAACAGACAAAATAGACTTTAAATGCAAAACTATTGTAAGAGACAAAGATGGACACCACATAAAATTAAAATGGGTAATCTTTCAAGAAGAAACATAAACATTTATGCACCTAATCTGGGAGCCTCAAAATATATGATTAAAAAAATGGAAAGACTAAATGGAGACATAAATGCCTCTAAAATTATAGTGGGGAACTTTACTACACCATTATCACCATTAGACAGGACATCTAGACAGAGACTCAATAAAGAAACAAAGAATCTGAAAAATACATCAGAGGAGCTGGACCTAATAGACATATACAGAATGCTACACTCAAATACAGTGTGATACACATTCTTCTCAACGACACATGGATTATCCTCCAAGAAGGACCACATGTTAGGCCACAGAACAACTACCAATGAATTCAGAAGTATAGAGAATATACAATAATTTCTCTGACCACAATGGAATGAAATTGGAAATCACTAAGTGCCAGAGAACCACATTAGGCAAAAAGATATAGAAGTTAAACAACACACTCATAGACAAACAGTGGGTCAAGGAGGAAATCTCAAAAGAAATCAGTAACTACCTTGAAATGAATGAAAATGACAAGACAACATAGCAAAACCTATGGGAAGTAGCCAAAGGTGTACTGAGAGGGAAATTCATTGCCATAAATGCAAATATCAAATAGAAGAAAGAGATAAAATTGAAGACCTAATTACACACCTGGAGGAATTGGAAAAACAACAACAATCTAACCCCAAAGGAAGTAGAAAGAAGGAAATAACAAAGATTAGAGCAGAACTAAGTGAAATAGAATATAAGAAAGCACTAGAAAAAATAAACAAAACCAAAAGATTGTTCTTTGAGAAGTTCAATAAAATTGACAAACCTGTTGCAGTTGGGCAGTTTGATGTAATTATAAATTCCAAAAATATAATTGGATCATGCTTGTAAACTGATCTGTTAATTTTGGCATGATTAAGTTATGAATAGGGTGTTGACTGGGCCATGTCAATAGGGCATTGAGCCGCACCCCTTGGTGGGTGGGGAATCAAATATAAAAGGCATGGCAAGAACAGAGTTGAAGCAGTTTTTGAGAAGCAGTTTGATGTTGGAAAGAAGGCCCCAGAGAAGAGAAATGAGCTGTTTGCCTGATTGTCTACAGCTGACCTTGTGGACAAAACAGAAGCTAAGCCCAGAAAGGAATGCAGCCCTGGGAAGAGAGGAACCCAAGAAGCCTGAACCCTGGCAAATTTTGGCAGCTGTCTTGCTCTAACACGTGGCAATGGACTGTGGTGAGAGAAGAAACTTAAAGCTTTATGACCTGTTATCTGTGGACTTCTACTCCAAATAAATACCCTTTATAAAGATCAAGCCATTTTTTGGCATTTCACATTAACACCTCTTTGGCTGACTAATACAAACCCTTAGCCAGACTAACAATGTAAAAGAGAGAGCAGATGCAAATACACAATATAAGGAATGAGGAAGGGGATATCACTATTGACCCCAAAGAAATAAAGAGTATCATAAGAGGATAATTTGAAAAATTATATGCCAACAAGAATTATAATTTACAGGAAATGGAAAAATTCCTAGACACTCACAAGCAGCCTACATTGACAAAAGAAGAAATTGATAAACACAACAATCCAATTATAAGTAAGAGATAGCTCAGTCATCAAGAACTCCCCAACTAAGAAGGGTCCAGCCCAGAGGGCTTCACATGTGAATTCTACCCAACATTCTGGAAAGAGCTAACACCAATCCTACTTAAGCTCTTCCAAAAAATAGAAGTAGAAGGAACATTACCTAATTCATTCTAAGATGTCATTATAATCCTAATACCTAAGCCAAACAAAGATACCACAGAAAGACCAATATCTCTAATGAACCTATATGCTAAAATCCTCAACAAAGTACTTACTAATCACATTCAACAACATATCAAAGGAATTTTACACCATGACCAAGTGGGTTTCATCCTGGGTATGCAACGATGGTTCAACATAAGAAAATCAATGTAATGCACCACATAAACAAATTGAAAGAAAAAAATCACCTGATCATCTCTACAGATGTAGAAAAAGCATTTGACAAAATAGAGCACTCTTTCCTAATAAAAACACTGCAAAATATAGGAATAGAATGAAACTTTCTGAACATGATAATGGTTATATAGGACAAACCAAAGCTAACATCATTGTCAATGGTGAAATCCTAAAAGCCTTCCCTCTGAGACTGGGAAAAAGACAAGGATGCTCACTATCACCATTTATCTCCATTCATATTTAACATTGTCTTACAAGCACTTGCTCAAGCATGAAGGCAAGAAAGAGTTATAAACGGCATCCAGATTGGAAAAGAAGAAGTAAAAATTTCACTATTTGCAGACGACATGATCCTATACATAGAAAGCCATGAGAAATCTGCAAAAAAGTTTCTAGAACTTATAAAGGCATTCAGTAAAGTCTCAGGCTATAAGATAAATGCTCAAAAATCAGTAGCATTTATGTACACCAGTAATGAGCAATCTAAGAGGAAATCATTTACAATAATAACTAAAAGAATAAAAAAATTGGAATAAATTTAACTAAATATTTAAAGGACTTATATACAGAAAACTACACAACACTGTTAAAGGAAATAAAATAAGACTTAAATAAATGGAAGAATATTCCCTGTTCATAGACAAGAATACTAAACATCATCAAGATGTCTATCCTAGTCAAACTAATCTACAGATTGAAAGCAATTCCAATAAAAATTAACACTGTATTTTTTAATGAAGTGAAAAAACTAACTACAAAATATATTTGGAAGGGTAAGAGGCCCCAAATCACCAAATACATATTGAAAAAGAAAAATGAAGTTGGAGGTATCACATTACGTGACTTTAAATCATACTACAAAGCTACAGTGGTCAAAACTGTATGGTATTGGCACAAGGATAGGCATACTCACCAATCGAACTGAATTGAGAGTTCTGATACAGATCCTTACATATGCACTCACCTGATATTCAACAAGGCTACCAAGCCCACTCAGTTGGGAGAGAATGGCCTCTTCAAAAAGTGGTGCTTGGAGAACTGGATATCCAAATCCAAAAAATGAGAGAGGAACACCATCGCACACCTTATACAAAAATCACCTCAAGATTGATCAAAGATCTAAATATAAGAGCTAAGACCATAAAGACCTTCTGAGATAATGTAGGGAAGCATCTACAGAACATTATAATAGGAAATGGTTTCATGAATTTCACACCCAAAGCATGAGCAGCGAAAGAAAAAATAGATAAATGAGAGCTCCTCAAAATTAAAAACTTTTGCACCTCAAAGGACAATATCAAAAAAATAGAAAGGAAGCCTACACCAATGGGAGAAAATATTTGGCAACCATATATCTGTTAAGAGCCTAATATCCTGCATATATAAAGAAATCCTACACCTTAATAATAAAAAGACAGCCCATTTAAAAATGGGTAAGTAACCTGAAAATACACTTCTCCAAGGAAAAAATGCAAATGGCTTAAAAGCACAGAAAAGATGCTTGACAACACTAGCTAATAGGGAAATGCAAATCATAACTACAATGAGATACTATCTTACACCCATTACAATGGTGACTATTAAAAAAAAAAAAAAGCACACTATAAGTGTTGGAGAGGATGTGGAGGAATGGGAACCCTCAAACAATACTGATGGGATTGTGGAATAGTCCAGCCACTGTGGAAGACAGTTTAGAAGTTCCTAAAAAAACTAACTATAGATCTTCCATATGATCCAGTGATTCCACTGCTGGGCATATAACCAGAGGAATTGACAGCAAAGGCACAAACAGATATATGCACACCAATATTGATAGTGGCATTGTTCACTATTTCCATAGTTGGAATCAACCCTTGTGCCCATCAACAGATGAATGGATAAACAAAATGTGGTACATACATACAATGGAATATTACTCAGCTGTAAGAAGGAATAAAGTGTTAATACACAGTTTCATAGAGCTGTTGTCTGAAAGATAGGTTTACAAGTAAAAGAAAGAGAAGAGAAGGTTATGAGACATCACCCATATGGATGTAATCTATGGTAAAGTGCTAGAGTGTAGTTGCATATTGAAGGGATATGACAGGAGGTTAGTGATACTAATGGGTTGGGTGATGCATGGTTGACAGGTGGGTAGATTGGAAAGTGTGGGTTAGAAGAGCCAGGATACTGGTGGGAGAGTTAGGAGAGGGACCAAGTGAAAACTTGGGAATTGTGGTTATGAGGTTGAAGGTACAAAGGTGGGAATGCTCTTATGGCAATATGACAAGGAAGAGTCACTGATTTAGGGTGTTGGTTGGGGGGCATTTGGGACAGGGCACACCTGGAGCAGGCATCTGAGGCATGTGTGAGTGTTCAGTCTGTCATAATGTGTTGTAGCAGTGGGTGGAGACCCACATAAGGAGTGGGAAGGAGTTGGACTCCCATATTTGGGATGAGCAATTCATTCAGAAATAGAGAGGTTGGGGTCTCTCACGAATAAGGACTAGAGTGGACTTACTGGTATTCTATTATAGACATATTGTGATTCAAGCAATGGTAGAAATTACAACATTAATGTGGAGCCAGTGGCCACTGGATGCTCTGGGGACAGGGAGAGAGAAAAGCAGTTGTAATACATGGGCTTTTTGGGGACTTGGGAATTGTCCTGAGTGACAGTGCATTGACAGATATAGGCCATTTTATATCATCATATAACATGCAGAACTGTGTGGGAGAGAGTGTGGTATACAATGTAAACTATGGTCTATGCTTAATGGCAATGCGTCAGGATGTGTTTATCCATTGCAAGTGATGTGCCACACTAATGAAGGATATTTATGTGGTAGGTTGTGCAAGTGTGGGAGTTGAGGCATATAGGAATCCCTATATTTTTGTGAAACATTTATGTAATCTAAGAATCTTTTTAAAAAATAAAATAAAAAATCATACATGTTGGAAGACTCCACATACAACAGCCTTCCATCAACACAGCACACCATGATGGAAGCTTTGTTAGAAGTTATGGGATAATATCATTGGACTATGACCACTAAGTATGGTCCATAGTGTATATTTGGCACACATTTTCCCTCATCTACCAATATCAACATGTAATGCACAGTGTGGATGATGCCTGTTTTTCATGGCTTCTCGTGTGTTTACTACTTTCCCCAATAATCATCAGTTTGACTCCTGGTTTATTCATAATACATATATATTTGTTCCAGGACCTCTAAAGAGAATTAGAGCTTCATGACCCTGTTGTTAGGAAAACATCTTTTTTCTTTCATCCCTGTTTGTTCTATTCAACCTTGTTGTCAATTTAGTAGAATTCAATTCGAAAGATTCCTTCCCACCTGCCCTCCTGCCCCTGGCTCCAAAACAATGGGCAATCTTGATATAACTTTTGTATAATGTGAGAGGATGGTGCTCCTCCTCTCTCATTCTTTTGGACATGGATATCCAGTTCTTCCAGCACCATTTGTTGAAGAGGACTGTAACCGTTGGGGAATTTGATGTAATTATGAATTCCAAAAATATAATTGGATCATGCTTGTAATCTGATCTGTTAATCTGGGAATGATTAGGTTATGATTAGGGTTTTGAGCCCCACCCCTTGTGGGTGGGGAATAGAATATAAAAGGCAAGGCAAAGAACAGACTTAAAGCAGTCTTTTGAGAAGCAGTCTTTGAGAAGCAGCTTTGATGTTGGAAAGAAGGCCTCAGGAGAAGAGAGGCGAACCGTTCGCCTGATCGCCTACAGCTGACCTTGTGGAGGAAACAGGAGCTAAGCCCGGAGAGAAATGCAGCCCTGGGAAGAGAGGAAGCCAAGAAGCCTGAACCCTGGGCAAATGTCGGCAGCTGTCTTGCTCCAACACGTGACAATGGACTTTGGTGAGGGAAGAAACTTATGCTTTATGGCCTGGTAACTGTGG
>JAQZBX010019315.1:0-33896 GCA_029593785.1 Cabassous unicinctus
TATCTGTTTATTTGGTGAGATGATAGTTGACATAAAAATTAAAATAAATGAAAACATTTATCAGTTTGCCTATTTAGGAATTAGTGCCCTAATCTTCAAATTTTGTCCATTGGTACCATAAGCCATCCGATCCCAGTGGATGTTGGCTCTTCTTAATTATAACCTGTGCTCTTGTGAGTATAATTAAAATTTGCAGGTATGTCCTGATAAATGCTTACCAAAATGAACTACTCTCTAGAGAATTGCTTTCTTCACTTATTGAATAATCTATTAAGTTTTCAAAAATCTTTACCTCATTTCAAAAAGAATTTAAAATGTTGTACACTAATACATTCAATAAAGATCATTAAAACAAACAAATGGAAATAGTGATAAAAATTAGGCAAGGAAAATACACGCAGCAATGTGGATCCAGTATGTCACCCCTAGAATCCTATACACTTGCTAGATTTATGCCAGAAATTTGGCACTAAGCTACCTATTAAACCATCTGAAGTGGGAAACATGATTAGATAAATGATTCACAATAACCATAAAATTAAATAATCCAAATGTTGTTCAGAAGAAACATATTTTTCTTGGCACTAAAGCTAGAGCAAAATTCCTAACCACATATCCTAGAGAATGATAAGAACTGGATTTATGTCTACCACGAATTGCTTCCACTCTATTTCATAAAAGAAAGTTCATAGGTCCTTTCATCACAGTTCCTCTGGTGGCTATTTAGATAAAGGACTATGTCTGATCCACTGGTATTATTAGAAACACACTCTTCCATGTAGTACAGAACAGTATCTAACTGATCCTGTTTTTTTATTTTTTTCAAGTTTAGAAAACCCTTACATGATGTTTTATTTTCCCCAAATCATGGGCATTAACTTCTATTACCAAAGATAGATATCACTCTTTCTCCAGTGGGGAGATGGGCACTGCAGAGACCCTAAGCTAGAGCAGCAATGTCCAAACCATTCTCAGAGGTGTTCACGAACATTAGATTAACATGATTTCTCTAGTAAGTTATGTTTGGGAAACTACAGTTTTAGCAAATTAAAACAAATTTACTTACTGCTGGACTTCTCAGAACATTTAAAATATTTAGACATAAGATTAATCTCTGAGAGGTAAATGTAGTATTTTGTGTTTTCCAAAAGAAATCTGTCCATTTGCAGAACAACTCATGAGTTATTCCAAGAAATACTCTTGAGATCTTCTACATTCTTTTATTCTGCAATATGTGTTTGGATTAATTCCAACATTGACTCAAAATCAATCCTATAAAAAGCAAGTTACATACATTCTGACACTGATATGTGTGCAGCACTTTGGCACTGGCTACTGTTAAAATAACAATGAGATGTATTAGCTTGATGGGATTTAAAAGAAATATCTTCTGAAATACTATTTGCTTTTTATGCTCAGAACTCAAGTGTATGCCATAAATTTCTTTAAAGATCATGTTCTACCTGATCTTTGCCTTCTAAGTCATGGAAAGGACTTTGGCCAAAAGTAATAAAATCTGATCTGAGAAAACAGAGAGATTGATTTGGTTTCATATGCTGCCATTTTCTAAGGAAAAGTATTAGTATGAAGGAGTCAAAGACTCTTAGAGACAATATGAAATTTTGGCAACAGACAACTAGATTCTTAAAAATTTCCCCCCAAAATATGAAATTGGCATAAAACTTTGCATTATGACAACACAAATAAGGTAGCCATATAGTTATGGGGAAAAAATAAGAAATAAAAATAAGTCTGGCTATATCAAGAACTGGCAAGCATGCAGAACAACTGGAACTCTCATTCATTGCTGGTGGTAATGAAAAATGGTACACATACTTTGGAAATCAGTTTGCCAGTTCCTAAATATTAAAACATGCTTATCACACTGTATATTAAAATAGGAATGAAATATTTACTTTCAATTATTTCTAGAATGAAAGTATTTAACCATAGTAATGTACCAATTATATTTTATATCTTATAATTTCTATGTTTGAACTGCAAAATTTTGTCACAAAATAAAATAAATAAAATAGTCATGGTTTTCAAGTTTAAAATGACTATTGTTTACTCTATTGCTCTGTATGCAAAAAAATGTGGTTGAAGAGTCTGTGCACAGAAACCATCTTTTTGTTTGGCTTGCAGTTTTTCTTATCAGTACTTCTTTCTGTTCATAGCTCATTCTCCTATTTTGTGCTTTGAACTCCAGATTTATATATCCAACTGCTGGAACCATATCTGCTTAGATGTCTACAAGCATCTCAAGTCATGGTTAAAGACAAATCTGTGATTCCTTCTTGGTGCCAACCTGTTCCTCCCTCAGTTTGTCCATCGTAGTAACAACTCCTTTCTTTCAGTTGCTTCAACCAAACTCTTAGAGCTATCCGTAGTTCCCTCTGTTTGTCTAAATACTCTCATCCAGTCTGAAAGCAAACCTTGCCACCTCCACCTCCACATGAAACCAGAATCATTCCACTTCTCACTCCTTCCACTGCAACCATCCCAGTGAAAATCATCAACATGTCATGCCTGGATTGCAGAGATTGCTTCTGTTTACAACCCCCTCCCAAAATCTATTATTTTTATAATCTAGGAAAAATAATTTTTTTATACGATAATATAAGAACATATTTCACATCTAGTTCCCTGAAACTGATTCTAATAACTTAAAGAAAGGATGTACGGGACAGAGAAGGATTTCATCAGAACTAGAAGAAAGTCTTACAAATGAAATATTCTCTGATTTGACGGGGTAAAGGCTGGAGATATGGCAGTACCAAAGAAAAGTGAGGGTCTCCTTTCTTGGAGTCTACTTCTATGTGTTATTCCTAAAGCTTAGTAAAAAGATCACCATTCAATGAGCCATTTCTCCGGCCTAGTTTCTTAAAGCAGAGTTTGCTCTCTCTCTTATAGGGGGTGAACCTTTTTATCTGCCTGTGGTAAGGACTGGTGCTGAGAACCATGGCTGAGACAGGTCCACTCTAATTTAAGCCATTTTTGCCTTTAGAGCCAATGCAGCAGTGGAGGATGAGATCACCTAGGGTGGAGGAGAGTATCGGACTTCTCACTAAATAGATAGCCTATAGAATGAGAAGCTTAACTCTTTAACAAGTTTTCATTTGTCCCAACTGTCAAATTGTCCAAAAGCAAAAGACAAGTTTTCTGTTGGATGCCCCTCAAAACAGGCTGTGGACACTCCAAGTCCTCAAGATATAGGAATTATAGAAAGAATATCTTAAACAATCATTTTGTATGTCTGAGGTAGAGGCCAAAGAGGAGAGAAACAAGATAAAGAAAGCTGGTTTCTACTACAACAATTTCAACTCACTGAAAAAGTATGCAGAGACAGGTAAAGACTTCTCCAAGTCATAGCTCTCTCTGTAAACTTTTCCAGCTGAGCTGATAAGATATATCTAAAATCCAAAGTGCACATATACTTTGGAGAGAACCCAAGGAATATTTAACCACATCTTTATTTTGAGCAAGCAGAAACAGGCATAAAAAAACCTGTACCTTTTCAAGGATAAAGAAATATGGAGTGGAAAAGGGAAAGAAAATGCCAAAAGTAGATAAAGAACATGTTTTTGAATATTATCCCCAGGAAACTAAAATTAATTTTAGGCAGTACTGTTTTATTCACCAAAAGATGTAAAATAGGAAATAAATTTGATGAAAAATGAGGTTGTATAGTAAAAAACAGAGATAAAAGGGGAACTAAGAAAGTTAAGGAAAGAATTTAAAGGTACAAAGTAGAACCAAGAGGAATAAAGAATCAGTGAAGAAAAATATAGCTGAAGGACAGAATTGAGAAACTCAGTGAAAGAGTATTAGAAAATAACAGGAGATGAAAATGAATAGAGAATATGATGGATTTGAAAGACCAAAGGGGTCTGATAAACAGATAAATCACGTTTGTAAAAAAGACTTTAAAAAAAAAACAAAAACAAGCAGAAATGACAGGCAAGTATACAAAGCAGAAAACTTCCCCAATAACAAAGGCAGATTTAAATCTGAAGTTTAAGGAAGCTTACATCTTCAAGATATTCCTAACAAGGAAATAGCACACCAAAATGATTTCATTTCAGGGCACAAAAATATTCTATGAGCATTCAGGAAGCAAAAATAAGTACTTTACAATGGGAAAAAAATATCTCATTGAACTCAGATTCTCTGAAATATAGATGCCAAAAGAAAATGGAGAATTAGAGAGGTTCTCCCACTTTACTTCTCTTACAATGAACAACTTGTAGAAAATAGTTTTTTTAACCTTCTTTACAATTTTATAAACATTGAGGCTGTATGTTATCATATGCATAAAGATAAAATTCATATGCATGAAAGAATACCATAATGAAGACTCTTTATAATTACTAGAGTGTTATGTATTTTGCAGTTACAGATATATTGCCTCTCATTTCCAAACACACACTTCATTGCCTGATCTATGAAAATGGATCTGGGTCCTTTAAATATTTTTCTTTTGCTAGCCGAGAGGATGGTATGCTCACTAGGTGAGGACCTGCCACTGATAGACTCTTCAGCATCCAGGTACAGCAGTTCATGGCAACCACCAGCTACCTCTGGCTCTCCTTAGGGTGGTTTTGTAGTAACGTGCTTCCAGTGAGACACCTCCGCATGAACAGCTTTCACTGGCACACTAAAGGCCTGATTTCAAGCAAATTCTGCTTGCGTGAAGCCACAGTGACTTCTCTTTCACTAGTGAGCCATGGCTGCTATGCCTTCTCTGGAAAGGTGTAGTTTCAGCCCTGAAGGGATGGAGAGGGTCTTCCTTGGATTTTCCGGTTCAGTCCTGTGGGTATTGGCTGCTCTTTTTCTCTGTTATTCCTGTATTATTGGAGTTCCCTTAATTCTTTTAAGCCACTCCTTCATTATGCCAATCCTCTCTTATAGCTGATGATTCTTTAAACTTTTCCTCTGTGTGGTTTCTGTCTTCTGATTGCCCCATCAGTATCTCCAGAGGTTCCTAATCAGTTGTTTTGTTTTGTTTTTCTTTTCAGTACAAAATCTCCTGATGTCCTTCTGTGCCTATTTATTTGCAAATGAGAGTACTAAGAGTAACAAGTTCTTCATGGCTTACATAGTCATGTGATGCCTGCCACCCATAACAGGCTCTTCCCAAGCTTTTCCATTTCCTTAGATAAAAGAAGGGACTCCAAGCAGCACCCCCAATGATAAAGAAACTTTGGACAGAGATGAACACATCTGGAGCCAATTTGGGGTTCCTCATTCTGGTTCAGGTATAGGCTCAAAGCCCTATCTTCTGTACATCTTGGTTTCACCTGGCAGGTTTCAAGCCAAAGAGTTATGTCTTGGTTGAATTTTGAGGTGATCAATTTTTGAACCAAATAATTTATATTTAACCAAGTTATTCTTCACCTATATAGGCAAGAGAAGCTTAAAGTACAGAATTACCCATGTAATAGAAAGAAAGAAAGAAAGAGAGAGAGAGAGAGAGAAAGGAAGGAAGAAAGGAAGAAAGGAAGAAAGAAAGAAAGGCTAATTGAAATCATAGCATTAAACTCTAACTTACGGTTTATATGCTCATTTGTTCAGTGCAAAGTTATTGAGTACCCATAATGGCAGTTCTTCCCAAATAAATCCAATTTATTGTAGTTGCAGTTTAAATGCTAATATGATTCTTTTAAGTTTACTAAATAGATCCAGTAGATTAAATATACAAAATTAGCTTAACATTTGAAAAATGAAATTAATGAATTAGAAATTTTTCTACAAGTTATCAAAGTTTATTATTATGCTACAATAATTAAGACAGCATGGTCCTAGCAAAAGAATAGATGCATGTGTCAGTGGAAATGAGTGGGAGCCAGGAAACAAACCAGGTATATAGAAAAACAGTGTGGAAAGTATTGACTATCTACCTAATGGTTTGAGGAGAATTGTGATCTATTCAGGTCTGATGGGGAGAGAGATAAAGTGAAATACTTCATGCCATATATGCAACTAAATTCCAGATAATCAAAGGAACAACAACAACAATCCTGTAAATGCTCTAGAAGAAAATATAGAAGATAATTTTTTATAGAATTCTGATGAGGAAAACATTCATAAGCAAGACCCAAAGGCAGAAGTAATAAAAGAAAATAGTACTTAAAATTTTGGAGTTGGTGTATGACAGCCTATATTATAACAAAGCAAAAATAAAAATAAAGACTGAGAAAAAACATTTGCCACAGATATACGAATATATATATATACATGTATAAAATAGAAATAATCTATAAATCAATACTTAAAAGGCAATAAAATAGAATCAGGTACAACAAAAATTAAAAAGTACATCAGAGATGAAGATATACAAATGGATAATAAATATATTGAAAAGACATTCCAACTCATAGGGAGATGCAAATTGAAACAAGGTGCCTTTTTTCATCAATCAATTGACTGAATACTATAAAAGATTGATAACAGCCAGTGTTAACCAGAGTGTGAGGTGAAAGACTATTTTGGAGGTGAATTTGGCAGCAACTGTCAAAATATAAATTTCACATACTCTTCAACAACAAAATTCTACTGCTAGGAATCCATTCAACATAAAAATATTCACAAATGTGCATGATATTTTTACAATGACGTTCACTGCTGCACTAAATTTATTCGCTTGAAGTGGAAAACTGCACCTAACTGTCCAGCCATGAAATGACATAAATAAATTATGTGCTGGTCCTTGGCCTCCTTGTTGCTCAGCTCCATTCCTCTCCTCCGCCTGCAAGGTTGTGTATGGCAAAGTCCTGTCCCCTGCAGAATTCTTTTCCTAGGCCTCTCTCCCAAATGGCTCTTGAGTCATTGAGACCAATGGGAAAGTACTGTTGTGAGACTGGGAGGCAGGAAGAGAAGAGAAGCCAAAGTATTTTTTCCTTCCCTCTCTGCTTGAGGTATTGCTTCTGGCATTGATTGGATCTGCTTCAAGATCCATGCTTCTGCTGGTTCTAACTTGTCCCGGGTAATTCCAGCCCCTGGGGAATACTAACATAGGCTCTTCATCTTGTATCTATAATTTAAGGATGCTAGTGGCTTCCTATTGTGGTCAATCTGTAGATTGCCTCTTTGTTCCTGCTTGGCTTTTCAGTCATCATCCATCATATCTATAATTAATTCTTTGCATAAAATATGCTCCATTTGTAATACTTAAAATGATTTTTTTTTTCCTAGCCAGAATACAAAGATACACATGCACACCTCTGCAGCTGTTCAAAAAACCTTCTACTAGGAGAAAGCATGTCCTACATAAGTTATTAACTCATGAAAGAGAGTTGCAATACCTTATGTTCAATATGGCCAAAATTTTTAAAAGTCAAACCATGTGCGTATGCATAAATGTATCTTTATGACAATAATAATGATAACAACAACTAACCTTTGTAGGAAAAAAAAAAAACAGGTAGAGGAAAATACCCACTAAGAGGAGAGGTTACTTCTGTGAAGTTGAAGGCTGGAGTACATATGTCACTTTTGATTTTATGTAATACTGTGTTGTTTGATTTTTTATCTTGCAATGAGTTACATTTACAATTTCAAAAAAAAACCCCACTGTTCCTAATATGATTGCTTTTGAAAAAAAAAAAAAAAAAGTAAATCCATATGCATTTGGAAAAGGGAACTGTCTGAAAGAACAGTCAGTTCTGCTATACCACTTGTTTTGAGAATGCAAGTTTGTTCTATTATGAATGATATATTAGGGAATAATTTCAGCATAGCACAAATTTTGCCTTTGCTTATATGAGGTTTTGCCAGCAAGAAACACTAGGTAAATGTCTCAAACTGCACCCACCAGAACTGAAAGGTATAGGAATATACAAAATGAGCACACACACACTCACACACACTCACACAGTTGCACCCCTCAAACATCTACAAGCTACCTCAGTTTACCTGCGTGTCTTGAGTCACAGCCATCCACATGAGGGTGACTACTTTCTGTCTGATTTCAGATCGCTCTCTTTCTATTGCTTCATAACTCATAAGCTGTAACTCTTCTAATGCCTACTTCCACAAACAGACTTCAGGTCTTCTTTAAAGAAAGTACTGTATTTATGATCATATTTCTGTATTTCTTAACCATGTAGAATGTGTAAAAATGTGCTACCATTTTTATTAGTTTCTGATCTTTTTTCCTTATGGGTCATTATGAAGTGTTTGCATATTTTACCCCAGCCCCATTTTTCCCATAATCTCTGTGGTTTTATAGCACAGTTTTGCATAGTATAGTGATGTTTAGGAAAACAGATGTCACTTTATGGTGGAATTGGCTGTACATATACCAAAATGTTAGTAGTGTGTATGGGTAGTTATTTATTTGTTGCTCATTTGTAGGTTGTTTTTTATTTCTAAAAAAAATCATGATTTACAGTTTAAATATACATAAATGTTTTTAAAAGATAAGGTGATAGCTAAAGGTTCATCACAGCTATTCTAGGTGAAGGGCTAGAGCTATTCTGATGAGCGCCACACAATGGTGATGTAATGAATTCAGTGCCCTCTAATCTGCCTAAAAGGCACAATCACTTCTCCTTCTCCTGAAAACAGAGATAAGTTTTCCCAGCAACATGTTGGCACCTTCTACACTCAGTGGGTTCCCATACTTGATAAGAAGAATAGACAAGATATGGCCAGTCAAGATTCTATTAAACAATGTAGACCATGAAATAAGCTAAATGTCCTGAAATTGGTTTGAATATATTGAAATCCAGAATCAATGCAGAAATATAAAAGTAATAACAACCAGTACTATATTCAGAACTTACTGACTTTTGAGCTAAGAATTCTTAAGTGAGATTAGAGCACCCTGTCCTTTCAAGAACTATGACTCTGTGGAGACTAAAAATTGGAATGCAATGTGAATTTCAAAAGAAGAAAAAAAATGAATTTTGCTCATGTGAGTTGACTCTTGAAATTCCACTCACTTTTTCAAAGTGAACTTTCATCTGTGTTATCACTTTTATTTCTTCCCTTTCCAAGGCAGTGTCATTTTCTTTTCTTTTTTTTTCTCCAAGCATTAATTTAATTCAGCTATAGTCAAATTGCACTTTGTGTCTTTGATTTGGCCATGACTAGCTAAGTGCTCCTTCCCCCTACCCCCACGTGCTCTGATGCTGGGACAGAGCCCATTGAACTCTGAACTACCTGGTTCTTGACCCCTGTATTTTCCTGTCTCCCTACACGGAATTTGCTGTTGGCCAAGCTCTCTGTGGAGCTTTGTTTCTAGCTCTTTTCTCTGACAAAAGCCTTATTCTGTGCTGCACAGCTCATTCTCCTTGTTCAGTCTCTGGCTTCAACCACTGAATCACAAATATTCTCCAGCTGGGAATCAGAAATGGCAGAGATGAGGAGCCCAGGAACCCAACAGGATGTTTCAGTTTCCCAGGGAGTTCGCATGATGTTTTACATGATGAAGCCCAATGAAACGTCATTTCAAACCCTTGAAGAGGTACCTGATTATGTAAAAAAGGTGAGATTATGTGGGAAGGGGCTACTCCTGCTTTACCTTAAGAAGAAGTAAGTTAAACACATTCTGGAGTTTAGTTCACTTTCATTCTTCATATAATTAAATTCTATTCAAAGTAATTCTGCTTCTTGAAGGCATGGAGCAAGTGTAGAATTTCTGCCTGAATTGGATTTCTGTACAATATCCACAGCTATTTTCTATTAATTGTCTCCCTTGTGTGTCAGAATGTGATAAACCTTTAAAAAATTTTTCCTAGATATAATGGCATTGCAAATTTAGCTATTGGAAACTCATGGTCAATTACCACATCAGTAAACTTTGTAACAATTTTAGTTTTCAAACAGTAAACTTATGCACTATCTCCTGGGAAAATATTTCTTCTCTAATTTGGTGGAATACTTCTGCGGAATGCAGGATCACAATGGCTGAGTCCAACTCTGACTTCCCAAATTTGAACTTGAAACAAATTTTCTTTGAAACTCTAAAGCATTCAGAGGCACTTTTCACTTCTGGTTCCTGGCTATGATTGGAAGTGGAAATATCCAGAATTAGAAGTTGAATACTGAAGTTCCCCACCCTGTCAAAGTTGTTCCTCCAGCACTTACTAGCTCAGGCCAGAAATAGAAAAAAGTGACATCAGAGAAAATGTTCTTGGGAGTTGAGTTTAGAAAACTTCAAAACTCATTATTAGCTTTCAAGTGAGTGAAACCTAGATTTTTTTCAGGATCTGATGCTGTTCCTTCTTTCTGATTTTCTGAAAGAAAAAAATGTGGATTTATAATTCATTATTATTTATTGAAACAACAAAACCTAATACAATGAGAGAACATCAGAGTTAAAGCTTAATGGATAGAACCTAAATGGTATCTGAAACAAACATTTTCAATTACCTTAGGTCTCTGAAATAATGTACTCTGAGGAAAATTCTTTTCTCCTACAGTTTCATTTTCATCATTAAAAGTAACTTGGGAAATGCTAACACAAAAAACTAGAATTGTATGCATCTTTAAGAAACACTTCTTGAAGTAGGTCTACCTTAGTTATATGTGGATGGTAGACTTCTGATAATTTAACTTATTGTAAAATTTTGTTTTTAGATATAATTTAATTATACCCCTCCCAATCTTTTTTCTTGGCACAATTATTATAGTTATATTTATAGTTCTGTTTATTTGAACACATGTGTAGTCCATATCTGAAATGATTTCACTCATTTCCCCATTATGTAGGAAATACTGCTCTAGGATAAGCATATACCATCTCCTACTATGAGATTTCACTCTAGATCACCTTCTGAAATGACTAATCGGGAAATATTGAAGAATTTCATATCAAGCATAATAACATCTCTTCTTTGCAATTTCCTTTCCAGGCAACTCCATTTTTCATTTCTTTGATGCTGCTTGAATTAGTTGTCAGCTGGATTCACAGAGGGAAGCTTCCAGGTCAATTGGATGATACTTTAACATCAATATCAGCTGGTGTTCTTTCTCAGCTTCCAAGGTGAGCCAAATGGTTAGCAACACTGAGTGGAGTAAACTGAAGTTCTCCAAATGCAAGGGAAAAGGAACCTGTTGCATGGGGAATTAGTCTATTTACACATACATCCCCAAAGAACTCAGTTCCTCTCTCTTCCTTTAAAAAATCTATATTTTGTTTATCGTGGATTTTTTTTTAAATTCATTTTTAAATTATTTATGTTGGTTAGTGTATGCATTGATGCTCCACTAAAATTTGTGCTGAAGGCCAGTGCCTCAGTTGCCTTACCCTATTTCCAGCCCTGAATTATGGGGTAGTTAACTATTGGAAATTTTATTTTGCCTCAGCCAATTCACATAGAATGAAGTGCAGCCAATTCCCAGTCCACGTCACACAAATCTCTGGATTATTACAGAGATCTCTTAACTGGTGTACCTGTCTTCAGTCCCACCTTATTTGCAGCCGAACATTTCTATAATGTGAATGTGGTAGAAACCTTTTACCAGTTCCATATGGGCTTGAGTTCAGTGTATGAATTCTTTCATGGCCTACAGAGGCTTCGGTCTCTCCAGCTTTGCCTCTGATCTCTCTACTCTCCTTCCACCTTCGCATTCATATTCTACTACTTGCCCAGATATTTATACATCCTTCTCTCTGCCTGGAAAGGCATCCATGTGTCCAATTCGGATTCGTTTCTTAAGTTTAAGTGTAGATGTCACAGTCTTCAGAAAGCTTTACCAGGTCTGCACACCCTAAATTAGGCACCTCTTCTCTATGCTCCCACAGAATCTTCTGCTTACCCCAGATACAGCCATTTTCACATGGCATTATGGTCATGTGCTTTCTTTTCAGCGCTTCCTGCTAGCTTGAGTACAACTTGAGAGCAAAAGGTGTACTTAATCATAGTTTTACCTTCTGTGCCTGGAATGATGTCTGGTACACGGTAGAGGCTCAAAAGTTATTTAATATACTTATAGTGTTATGTTGATGATAAAATTGGAGGATGAAGGGAACATCCTACTACTTTTTAAAAAGAAAAAAATAATGTCTGTGGGAAGAAACCAATGAATTGAGAGCATCTTGAATACCTGACAATTTACCAAAGAGGCAGAGGGTAAGGAAAGTTTCATTTAGATGTCTATGCTTTGCATTGCTGATGAATGTTCTCAATCCAACTTCCCACCTATTGCTTCTTTTACTGTTTTAAGAGATTTACTTGTGACGAGTGCTCAGTGCTTTGGAATGTTTCTGTGAACCACCCAGTGGGAAACCAGGGTGGATTTTTTTAAATGAAATGAAATCTCAAAGATATTTGAGGAAAAGTAAAGCAATTTCACACCATTGCATAGAATAGTTTAGATAGAAAGTAAACCTTAAGTTGAAAGTTCTCCCGTAAATTTTACTATGAAAAAAGCAGATGATTAAGTATGTAATCATCATCATCATAAGAACTCTGAAAATCTAGGTGCATGGTTATACATTGCAGTCAGAATCAGAGGAAAATAATATCTCAAATTATTTGTACCTACTACCCAGATTACCTTAAAATAATTTACATTTTCATAGTTCCTTCCATTTCATGTCTCCCTTGAATAGAAATAAACAACAAATACATTGACCATAATCAAGGGGTATATAAATTAGGTTATGGAAAAATATCCAGTTGGTTACTGTACTTCATTCTTGGAAGGTTAAATGCATGGATATATAGAAATTGGTTAACTGATGAACTTTGAAAATAACTGAGAATTATGTTGTAGGGGTAATTATGGGTCACATATTTTGCTGGGTTGAAATGAATTTATTAAGAACTCAGGGAAGCAGGAAGTTGAATAAATGCTTTACTTTTGCTTTTTCAAATTTGATTTTGGTTACAAGTAAAGTTCTATTATCACAGCATTGTAAGTACTGGAAATAAAAACTATCTCCAGCACAATATTTTTGTTTAGCAGTGCGATAAGAAAAGGTGTAGAGGTTTACCAAGAATAACAATCAAATATATTTTTCTGCAATAAAACAAAATAATAAAAGAATTAGGGGGAGAGAGTGAATGGGGGTGGGAGTGGGAGGAGAAAGAAAAACAAACCAGTCCTTCAGGAATAGTACATGCAGTTCTTGTTCTTCACATCTACTACCCATAACACTCCTTAAGCTAACACAAACTGTTAACTCTCTTGCCCTCTGAGAGAAAGGTAAAAGGTTATGAACTTGAATTTGAAGGACATTTTCCTATAGTTGTATTTTGAACAAGAACATCAAATCGCTCCTTCTTCTCCTTGCAGGTGTGAACCGCAGTTGCCAATTATGAAATTTGGATAATTATGTCAGTTTTGAACAGGATTTTATGTTTCAAAGGCTTTTATGTGAAAGGTTTTAATGAAGCAAACTATCTGAAAATGAAAAATTTAAAATATGTTTTTTGCTATTAATAAAAAAAGCAGGTATAAGCAGAGAAGGAAAGCCAGTCCTCAGGATCCACTCTATTCAATCCCCATTCAGCAAGAAAAGAAGGGAAATTTGACAGAAACCCTTAAAACAATATTTTAGTTGAAGTCACCGCATCAGAGGGCGTTGTCGTGCAAATCATTAACAGCTGAGGGCTAGATTAACACAGCATTGATCCTATCCTCTCCAAGGGACTAATTTCATTTTCTATAATAGCCATAGGAACTTGCTACTTCCATGAAGTACATGACTGCAGGATATATGGTAGATACCTTTTTAAAATCCGTTTGTGAAAATTAAACTTTGGGTAATAATTCCAAATATACCTGTGATCTCTGAAAAAAAGAATTCATGAAAAGCAAAGTGAAACCCTGAACATATTTTTCCACTTCACCATTCATGTAATGGAAATGCAGTATGCAGACTTTGAGGAAAAACAATGTTTGCTTGGGGATCTCAATTTCATTGTTACACAAAATTTAAACATTAGCATACTTAACCACTGCTGATAAGAAAGACACATGCTGTATCTTTCAAATCTGTATTTGGGAAAATATAAGTCATAGACAAGTTTTTATCTTCTTTACAAAGCTGTTGGACTGATCATGATGTGTAATAAAGAGAACATGATGTAGTCAGAATTTAATCCTGACTTTATAGACAGATACTTCTATTTACCATAGTTAAACAGTGTGTATCATATGAAGATAAGGGGCCTTTCTATCAAGTGTTTGCATGTGTGACTATTAATAATTAAACTTGATTTAATAAAATGCTTACTAAGTCTTTTTTTTTTTTAATTGTGAAATATCCTGCCACCGACTTAAAAGGCTAATGAGTGAAAAATAAGCACATCTCTTTTTTTTTCATACTTGTGTAAGCAGAACTCAATTTCCAAACCTTCATTAGAAATCCGGGACCTCAATTTGTTACTTCCTTCCAATGTTTCTGCTTCCATAAATTGCATCCTCCCCAGAGAAGTTTTATTCCCGATATAAATATCTACAGTATGTTTGTTTTTAATGGGTTCATTTATTCTGTTGAAACAGCAGATTATAAATCAAATTGCAATAGGTTTGGAGGGATAATTTAAGTAGGTAAATTTTCAAATAAGTTGGGGACACTCCACTTTTAATACATATGGGTCGCTGCCAATTTTTACTATAGAGCTAGCTCCGCAAGATTCGACCATACATACGCAGTTTTACTGGCCATGCCTGCCATGGAATTTTCCATTCCTGACAAGAAAGTTTGAATTCATCAAAAAAATTGTTTAAAGAGGAGGAAATTAAACTTCTTTGAAATATTTTTGACTCCTGGGGGTGGGAATGAAGCGTAAAGGAAAATTGTGTACCGGATTTTTACACTATGCTTTTCACATGTTAGTTCACATTGCTGTTGGCAACGTTAGATTTCTACCAAATGAGGATGGCATGCAGTTTTGAATGATAACTTTAACAGTAATTCATTGTCCAAAATAAGGAAATGAATTTATGCAATGTTGAAATTATAATTTATTATTAATATTAATCATTTATTAACTTATAAAGTTATTGAAAGAAAAACTCTATATGAGGAAAATAAATTTTTAAAACATGTTGGTTTGTTAATTTTATTTGCTAGAAAGAATGCCTCATTTCATCTTAACTTGTACCTTAGGAGCCTTAAAAAAAAAGACTTTGCCTTTGCCGTTAATTGTGTAAATTCAGGACTGCTATTCAACTAATCATTCCTAAAGAATGCCAGCTTTCTTGTGCTTGTTGGCCTGGATTTGTGTGCTTATT
This sequence comes from Cabassous unicinctus, assembly GCA_029593785.1. Lineage (NCBI taxonomy): Eukaryota > Metazoa > Chordata > Mammalia > Cingulata > Chlamyphoridae > Cabassous > Cabassous unicinctus. The sequence goes on from JAQZBX010019315.1 coordinate 15,196, forward strand.
CAAGACAGTAATATATTTTCCTGCAAAATTAAGAGCACGATACATTTTTATTTCTTCAAAATTCTACCCGATTGTGTTTATAAAAATCCATGGTTTTGTGGTTATCTTAAAAAGAAATTAAATTAAGTGACTATTTCATAAGTGCAGTATTTCACAGTAAGAAATGTCAGTGCAGAAGGTAGATTTTGTATTAGGTATCTTTTTATTACTGAGCAAATATCTATATTCCACTAGATGGAGCAAAAGTGGCAGTAGCTTTTCAGATGGGCAGTGTGAGTTCCTGGGTCATGTTTAAGAGATTTGAAATTTAAAACATTAGAAAATTTCTGAAAAAAAATTAATATATGTAATTCAAAAATATATATTCACAGCTACTTGAAATGTTAAAGATATTTATAATGATATCCTTTAAATGTTGGTTTCTTTAAATATGGGATTCACATGATAAGATTATTAGAAGTAAAATAACATCTGATTTATTTCATTCAGTTTTGCTTAATTTGGCCTTATCTGGTAGTAAATACAGATATAATAACAGTTATAAAATAGTATAAATGGGCAGATATCTGTGAATATTGGGCACATAATTCTACCTACACTGAAAGTATCTTTGAAATTTTATCATTTTACAATGAGAGCATTGCATCAGATTTCACTTGCTTTCTTAATGATTAGAGCATAACAATTTTGTAGAACTAGATGACTTTAGAGTCCTTTCAGCCTAATGCTATCATATCTTAAATTATCCCTGAGCTACTGAAAGCCTGAATGGCATGTCCTATACCATTTTTCTACTCTTGGTGATGAGTAAATTCAAACCAAGAGGTTTGAAAACTAGTAAGCTTGTAATTTTCAATCCCAAAATAGTATTTGTTCAAATTTATTAAGTATTTTTTAATCTTAACATTGTAACTGAATTTACTTTTTTAAAAATCCAGGAATCAGTTACTGGAATAGCGGTTTAACAACTTACTTGCTTCTTATAGTAAGTGAAGCTTGACAGGACAAATTTCTAATGTTGAGAGAAAATTTTTGTATGAAATATATAAAGAATCATCCCACCTAGTTAGAGAAACAAGCTACATTTCATCAGACCCAAGAGAAAACTGCTATTAGGGGAATTCATGAAGAAAAGAGGAAAATACAAGGAAAGCCTCTATGTGTATAGGTTGTTGATTAGACAATTCTAATGTCTTTTTATATCTGGATCACTTTCTTGGTCTCACACTCAAAACTCAATAAGTAAAAGGGATCAAGTATTTGAAAATTCAGCACTCTGTGCTACCCAATATCCCATCTCCATGCAATTAAATAAGCTCACTCTATACATACTTATTGCATATTGTTCTTATCAAAGGATGGGGTTTAAAGAGTTTCACTTAGAATTCCAGAGTATAGAGTCATATGGGAGGAAGGGGTGAAGGAATTGGGAGTAAAAGAGGAAGGAGCTTTGGTTTATGATTCAAAGTCTGGTGGGAATATTTTTGAAAATGTAGGCACTATTTCCTGCAATCAAGGGCTTTCCAGAGCTTGATAATCATTTCCCAGCTATGTCACTTTGGTGACTTGTCTTTAGTTGTGGGCATTGCATGACTGTTTTTTGTTTTTGTTTTTTGCTTTTTACATTTATAATGGAAGAGGATCATATTCACCTTGCTGACAGAAAGCAGGCACTATAACTCCCACAGCTTCTCCCTAGTTTCCCATCACCTTGAGGAAAGTTTGCCTTGATGCTAAAGTGTGAAGAAAGCCTTGACTGCAGTATATCATGCATATTTCAGCTCGATTTGTGTCAACCCTAATAAGTCAGTTGACAGAGTAATAAATAGAGTGTCTGCTCAAGATCTGGCACCTGTACAGGAAATAAAAAAAAAAAAAAGTATTTCATTTGCAGGCAGGTTCTCTATGTTTTACAAATGGAAGTTTTTCAGGGCCTCTCTTTTATTGAAATCTTAATATTGTAATGCCTATTTCAATTGTCACTGAAACTGACAAGGAAGAGAGTGACTGAAAAAAAAATGCTGAACTGATGGAACTTTCAGGAGGCAGGGGATAAAGGTTATCCTGTTCACTCATGTGTCATCAGTGTCTAGTGACATGTCTAGCAACTAGTAGGCTCTAATTTAGATTTGTTGGAAGACTGAATGAATCCATGAATGGATCTGCTTTGACAACGTGCTAAAGGTTACATAAGAATTTGCAGATTATTTCAAGTTTCTGTTGCATTTTCTAAGTTTTGATATTTCTTTCTGGATCAGTCTTTTTTAAGAGTTGTGGTTCTCAGTTAGGGGTAATTTTGTCCCCTCCCCCCAGGAGACATTTGGCAATGTCTGGAGACCTTCTTGGTTGTCATAATGAGGGTGAGGGCCAGTGTTATTAGTGTCTAGTACATAAAGGCCAGGGATGCTGCTAAACATTCTACAGTGCACATAGGCCCTCACTACAAAGAATTATCAGACTTAAATGGCAATAATGTCAAGGTTGAAAATCTCTGCTCTAAAGAAATTATTACATTGAATCATATAAAACTGATACTGTTTTTTTTTTTCTCTTTACCTAAAACTTGGAATTATATATGGTTACTCCTATATCCATTATACTAATGGATAATAAAGAGCAATTTTAATATTTCATAGTTGGGGAAAGAATTAGCCTGTCCAAACGTCAATATATGACTCTGTTCAGAAGCCCTACTCTAAATTTATAAAAGTTGTCAAACAAGCTAACAAGTTGTAAATAAAATCTGTTCTATCCCCCTACCCTGTAAATATGCCTTAAGAAACATGGAAGGCAGATTTTAAATTTCGAGTTTTGAGTTTCATCAGAGTTCCAGAACAGCAAGGGGGCCCCCGGCCCCTGGCCTATCCTGTCCTATAAGCGACCTCACACACCTTTGTAGACATGCTCCACCACTTGTCCAAGCTCTGCCTCCGTGTCCCAAATCTTGGCACCTTGCCTGGGCTAGGAGCTCTGCCCTCAGGAGGACTGGACCAGAAACAAGGCCTGCACAAGCCCTCTGGGCCACTCATTCTGAGCTGTTCAGCAGGGGATTCTGGGGTATCCATGGTCCGGTGTGTGGCAAGGGCTCTGGGTGGGTTGTTCCCTTAGTTCAAGGATTTCACTCAGGGCTGAAGAGCAGAATTGCTCCTTCCAAGTCATATAATCTCAAATTGAAAATCGGGTTTTAAGTTATGGTGATGTGTAGTCCTGGTGAAAATTGTAAGCATGTGTCATTTTTATTAGTTACTTATATTAATGCTGCTGTGAAGTAGCCTAGTGCTTTATTTTACAGAACAAAAAATAATAACAATTAACATGACTAATTCAAAGTTTAAGAGATTATTTTAAAGTTCCATAATTTAAGTTGAGAACAGAGTAAATTTAAAGGCCCAGGGCTCTAAAAGAGCCAGGAACATGCTAATTCATAGAAACTGACTCTCAAATGGAAATACTATAAAAATGATGAATTTTTAATAATATATTAATTTTAGCTGCTTTCTTAACTTTTATCTGAAATTAGAATATTTTACAATTTCATCAAAATTTTTGCATAACAAACTTGGTGATATATGAATAAATATATATTAGGTAGAATGATCAAGTTTACATATTAATGATAGATATAGAAGAAAAAGTAGACTTAATCAAATTTACACAAGTGATAACAAGACTGATTATCTTGAGCCTGGTCTTAACTTTGATCAGAGGAAAAAAATATTATGCTTTATAAAATTGAATTGTATTATGTATGTTTTGAAAGTTCTTATAATAAGAATTTACAGAAGCTTGGTAGAACAGGTGGCAAGACATTCTAGATTCTGGTTTTTAAAACAATTGTTTATTTTAACTAAGTTTGTACACTTTATTTCTAGGAGAAGTTTATTCACTTATATCCTCAAAGCCCTAGTTTATATTCTCTAAGAAATGCTGAAATGTTATAAGCATCCAACATGTAATTCTAAGTAAAACATCTAAAAAACACTAAAGGTGTGGGTATGTGTGTATGCGTGTGTTAAAGGAGAGGGGGGTTGGCTAGAGAGACAGGAAGCAGAGAAAATCAAGTTTAGCAGCAGCAAATTTCATCTGAATGCAATCTTTAGGGGACTAACATTTCAGACAGTAGGCAAGTTTTAATCCCTTTTAAAATATGCTGTCCATTTTCTAAATACCCTTCATAAAGACCCTTATTGTGTTCTTTCTAAAGATTTAGAAATGACAATCACAGAAAATAAGTTGTATTTTTGCCCAACATAAATATGTTGTATGGTTTCCATGAGCATTATTCAAGAGATGTAAAAAAGAAATGGTCTCCCAAATATGAAACTGAGAGTGCAAACAGCTGACATCCATTGTGCCTCTGAAACAAAGGGGAACATCATATGAATCATTTTGATACCAAGGAAATTGAGGTTCTTAAAAGGCATGATAGAGTAGAAAGAAAGTAGAAGGGGAAAATAGTTTCATTTTTACATATGCATATATTAAATTTAAAATGTTATCTAAAATGTTTTACTGTAACTTTATATCCAAAATCTGGTATAATCATTGTTTTTGAATTTTATTTTTCCAGACTGTTTTCCAGGAGTATTGAACTGACCAGTTACATTTATATCTGGGAAAACTATAGACTTTTCATTTTGCCTTGGGATTCTCCATGGACTTGGTATTTTACCTTTTTAGGAGTTGACTTCGGCTACTACTGGTTCCATCGCATGGCCCATGGTAAGATGCAAATCAAGGGTTTATTGATAATATATGTTGAAATGTGTTTAACACGTAGTAGATAGCCAGTAAACATTTGTTGAATGAATGAATGAAAAGAATAGTATAATTACAGCATAGTATGTATAATAATGAAACTTTGACATTTGAATGGAAACAATCTGAAGTCATTTTTGAAAAAATAAGTGAAATTATCAGAAGTACATTTTTAACACCTTTTGTATCTAATTTTATAGTATATAAAAGTTTAGAAAGACATGGGTATTGCATTATTCTTTAGTATATTGCCTTACATCATTCTTATTATGGCATACTTGGTAGAATCTACAGATGCTTCCACCCAATACCAAATTTCACATGGGAATTATCAAGGGTCATTCAGAAGAGTTCTGTAACAGCCTGGAATCCTAGGTAATGCATGCTGTAATAAGTAAACTTGGCAGTACTTCCACATTGCAAATGAAAATTCAATCATCTAGGCACTAAGTATAATGCACTTCAGTGTTACCATAGTTTTACAAAAATCTCTCATCTAAACAAACCCTTTTACTGCACCGGTTCACTGAATTTGCTTTTTGGGACTCTTGACTATATGTTCCAAAGAAATGTTTTGATATGGAAAGGGAGATGGAAGAGATGGGAAACAAGCTCTGACCCTATGTAAGAGTAAGCAATGGTTGGTAAATGATTGAAAGCAAGTGATAGGAATAAGGCAAGCAAAACTATTTCTGAAGGGAAATGGGACAAAGCACTAGTTTTGAAGAAATACTGAGAGCAGAACTCAGGATTTCAGTGGGTGGTTGTGTTGAGGGGGTGAGAAGGAAGGAAGGAAAAGGAAGAAACCTGGAATAATGATGAAATTTAGGTGGAAGAGGGAGAGGGAGGGGAGAGACCTGAGATCAGGGAGAATAACTGCGCTGTGTGCGTGGAGTATGTGTGACCATATATTACTTCCCAAGCAAGGATGATGGAAGTAGGAGTGGCATCCGCAAGTGTTAAGTTTAAAGCTGCTAAACTTTAAATGCAGCCTTATTTTTGTGAAGCACTTTAACCATATGCATTTAATGAAACTAAAAAGAGTGAATGAAACCATAAAGAGTTTTAGTTAATTAAAACAATTTGAAGTGAACATGTAAGCAAGAAAAATTATTTTGTGTGTGATAACCTTTGTATTTGAAAATAATAGGTCAGTTCCTGACATCATTTCCTTGTATAAAATTGCAAGAGGTTACTCCCAAATTGAACAAAATAAAATATGGTCCATGTAGTAAACTATTTGTATTTTATTTGGAAGTAGCAGTTTTCTTACTAAAAAAAAAGTCCATTGGCAATCTTCCTCATTTTTTATGCAAAAAAAAAAAAAATGAGCAATGCAAAAAGCATTTACATTGTATTCCTTAAGTTCAGGAACCTTCTAATATCACACTGAACTGTGTAGATGTGGTTTTCTGGGAAATCTGCAAATTTGCTTAATTTTTGAAAGCCCATTATAACAGGAAACAAAGAACCAACATTACTAAATATAAAACTTTTAAAAATATCTTGGTTTTAAGTGCTCTCAGTTAGGGAATAGCAATAAAATAAAATAAAATATAAAAAACATGGAACCAAAGCTGTTTAAAGTATGCTTCACATTAGAAAATTTTGAACCAAGTCCAGCAAAGGAGGCAGGCATTAAAAAAAAATCTGAAAACCTTCTGGAAAAACACTCACCACCTTCAGGCTATGAAGCCTAATCATAAGTTCAAAGACTTTTGACTTGTGATAGAAAGCTAGTAAGAAAAACATAAATTTTGTAGGTAAAAGGGCTGGTTTTCAGAATGATAGTCAATATTTAAAGTTTACATGTAAACAATAGTAATATAAAATATTAAAATGGGTTTTTGAAATGTAGAAATACACAGAGCTAATGAAAACTTACAATATCAAATATTTGAGTCTCTTGAATTACTGAGCCCAAACTGACTAATTGGAGAAATTTATTCAACTGAAAACTTTTCAACAGTTCTAAAATTCAAATCTCCATACTAAAATACAGAAAGAAAGAAAGAGAGAGAGAGAGAGAGAGAGAGAAAGGAAGGAAGGAAGGAAGGAAGGAAGGAAGGAAGGAAGGAAGGAAGGAAGGAAGGAAGGAACCACCCTGTTTTCTATTTAATATTTTACTTTCCTATTGCTGTTATCAATAAAATTATATTTTTTAAAAATTCTACCTTTGATAATGTCAAATGCTATTAATCTTGAAGAAATAATATAAAATATACTTAAAATTTTGTGTTTTACATATATTTAAATGAACTCTTTGTTAATCCAAATCATTACTTATTTTTTGGTTGTTATTACTTTTGTGGTTGCTTTATTTGGATGGGTATTTATTTGTTTTGAGTATATATAGTATTTTCTCACATTGAGGAAACAGTTTGTTATTAGTGGAAAATGATTTATTCTCAAAAAGCCTGAATTCCTTCTGTATGTAAAAGTACAGAGGGGTATTTAAGGCTGTTTATTGTTTTTGTTTTGTTTTTTTATATTTGACTCCCTTTTCCCCTGGAACATTGAGAATAAGGTTGCAAATTATCATTAACTTACACAAAAAATAAGGCAGCAAAATAATTGCTAATAGAGTGTTTTGATGGCTTTAGGAAGGACTGTAGAAATAACAAAATTAAATAAATTTTAAATTAAAAAGTATGTTCTTGAGTGCGTAATAGCCATTATAAAAAGTTGCTTCCATTTTTGTTTTGTTTTGTTTTGTTTTGTTTTGTTTTGGTATATCCTGCTAATTATCCTAAACATGTAAGAAGACACGTAAAAAAAAATTAGAGAACATTTAAAAATTAATTCTTGCTTTGGAGGGGATAATAATGAAGCTTCAAGAGTGCTGGGAATAGACTATGTCTTGCCTTGGGTGGTGATTACATAAGTGTATACATTTATAAAAATTTATTGAATTGTTTACTTATCTATATACTCTTCAATAAAAAAGTTAAATTAGTAAATACTAGCACAAGTGTAATTTCCTGGTGAATAGTCCATGTAACCAAATTTAGAAATAGGAACCTAGAAGATATTTGTGACTGTAAACACTAATGTGTCATCTTATACAGATTTTACCTGTATCATTTTTCTCAGTGAAGCATGATGAAAGCACCAGCATGCCAGTTATTAATTATTTGTTATCAATTAATTCATTGCTACCAATTAATTAATTATTAATGTTAATCATTATTATTTTTTCTTAATTGCCCCTCTTTTCCAATTTGTGTGTTACAATATTTGGATCCTGTAGACGTTTCTCCTTTTCTGGCTGACTTGATGTTAGGTTTGCCAGTTACTGGTCTGGTAGGATACTCCAAAACCAGATTGGGAGGACGGGACTTTGCTTCTGTCTTCCAGAGTGCTGTTTTCTGTGTGAGACTCAGCAGATTGATGTGTGGGTGCCCTCATGGATCAGTAGCCCACATCCTCTGAGGAGAGTCTCTCCACGTGGAGGGCCACGCTTGAGGACTAGCTCCAGCGCGTGCCCTCCATGGGGTCTAAACCTTCTAACAAGCCTCTTCATCACCATCCTCATTCCTTTGGTAGCCACAACCTCTCCAAAGAAGTCAGAATCTTATATCTTGGGCAGGGGTGTCTTTTTAATTTTTATAAGTTCCTGCCCTGTTCACTCTCCCTTAGCTCTAGAGGCAGCAGCTGTTTTTTGCAGTTGTTATGTCTGTACCACTGAGATGCCTCATTTACCTCTTTCAGTTGTTAACTAACCTTCGACTAGTTAATTAAGTCTTTATATTTAATTTTCCTTATTAAAATGCCTGGTGTGGGTTCTGTCTCCTAACTGAATCCTGACCAATATAGTCAGTTTCCTCACATATTATGTAGGGTCGTAAATTACAAATCACCCGACTCTACCTTTTACTATTCCCTTCGGGGGTATTCATTACTCATTTAACCTATGCTATAATTTAGCTCAGTTCTGAAATGAAGGCCTTCATCTGTAAAATTATTAAAATAAGCAATCTCTAAAATTCCCTTAAACTTGAATATTTTTACTCATCAAATATATATCAAATTAATTTTCTATTCATCTTTCTGTATCTAAACAAGGCAAGCAATCACAATTTTTGTGTAAGTAGTCACAAACATTTATTTCACATCTTCTTTGTGACTGAGTGTACCTCTGTATAGGACTTCTTAAATTTCATGTGTTCATTTCTTTCTAGCTTTTGGAAGGAGTTGACTTTAGATGCTCTTAATTCCTATCATTGTTTAAACAAAGAAAACTTAAAAATGTATTGATTAGAAATATTTTTATTTTGATGAGGTGCCAGGATTATGGTCCTCATTGACCAATAGGTACATTCAGCTACACTTGTGTTTCTTTTTTAAAGATACCATATTAAACCTTAGATTGTTGTAATTCTTTGCCATATATTGAACATTGTTCTTTATTTTAAAACACATTGTGCTTTTATTTGAGTTGGATTACTAGCAGAGAAGCCCACCCTTAATTGTCAGAGTTTACTGCCCTCCTTCTCATCTTCTCCCATGATCTCTCATCTTCTTCCAGACCTTGGAGCAATCATCCATCAGAACCCCTATGAGAAAAGCTTTGGCATTTCCACCAACTTTCTTATGACATCTAGTTTATCATCAATACTGACTCTTGAAAAACACAGTACTTATGTCAACCATCTTTTTCTGAGTTCATTCCCTTTGGTCCCACTCAAAATCACTAGCCACCCAATAGCAAATGTTAAACATTTGTCCAGAGAAGCACTTAAAATGTGTAGGTGTTCTAGGATTATCATTATTTCCCTTAAGAGAGTCCCTTTTGAGGGACTCTTTCTTCTAGAAATTTTTTTTCTTCTCACTGGCAATTACAGCCACCCTTAAAGTCATAGTCCAAACTTCCTTGGAGTTCTTAGATTCCAAATGTAGATTGTGTATGAAAAGCACATCTGAAACAATGATCTTGGCCATAAGGAAGAGGCTGCATTGAGTTATCAAACATAGAAATTATATTCTGATAATAAAGAATATAAGTATCCAGCAAACTCCATTTTTGGAAATACTTCCAGGACGAATTTAAGGAAGAGCTTGAAATGGATGGCTATGACAATTTTGTTACAGAATTTAAAAGGTTGTGATATGAGTAATCAAAATGAAAATGAAAGGCGGAGATTGAGTAAAGATTAATTTATGAACTTTGCTGATTTTTGACTCTCCTTGGGGAGAGAGAATTTGCCTTTTCTTTTAGTCTTAGGATGTAGTACATTTGACTGCTATGTAGCAGAAAGAGCATTGAAATTTGAATCAAGAAATTTAGTTGTGCATCCCTGTGCAACCATTCACTACACATACAACCTTGGGATTAATCTCTCTCAGAAAGATTTTATTCATTTGATTCACCTCTCAGTTTTGCAAATAAGATGAAATTACAGTATGGGAACCAAGTAAATCTTTATTCAATAAAGGGAGGAATGAATAAACCAACTGAAAGAGAGCTAGAGGGAAGCTTATGTGAAGACTGAGAGTTGTTCCAAATGGGTACAGGAAGGAAAAACTTAAGTTGGAAGTGGCCTGCAGGATTGTTCTGGAAGAATATTTAAAGGAATATGATCCAGTTAAACCAGATTTTCTCCCAAGTAATTTTGTTCAAAAAGAGTATATGGAAAATCATTTCTTATTAAATAGTTATCATGCTTTAGCAAGCATAAATATTTGAGCACATTCATTTCAGAGTGCAAAAAAGCAATTCTGGTAGAATTCTTTCCACTTTCATTTATTAAATAAGCATAACTGAGACTGAAATTAATTTTATATAAAAAAAATAGCACAAAGAGAAAGATTGCCTTGTGAAATACCTACAGAATACCTGAAATGAAGTTTCCTGGAAAAATAATCACCTAGAGATTTCTGTCTATGGTGACACACTTTTCATTCGTTCTTCCATTCATTCATGCTTTCATTTATTCAGCAAATATTTAATGGCCACCTATCTTGTATCAACCCTATATAAGGCACCTGAGATAGCTTGGCCAATAGCAGATATGGTCACTGATTGTACATCCTACTGTGGAACAGACATTAGCAATCAATTACAATAATGATAGGGGAAGCATGAGGATGTTTATTTCTAAAATTGCAAAATAATCTTTGTCCTTCTCACTATCATAATTCTTAAATTACCAAATTCCTGAATATATTGATGAACTTTTCTTCAAGTGATCAGAATAAGAAACAAAAAGGATTCTATTTAAAATTCAGATCCCTAAAATGATTCCAGTTTTAGTATTAATAGTAGAATTCATACTGAAAAAAAAACCAACAAATATTATTGAATGACATTGGAGAATCACCATAGTGTAATGGTAAAAAGCATAGATCCTGGAGCCAGGTTGCCTGAATTCAATTGCTAGCACTGCCACACATTAACTGTAATTTGGGGCAAGTTAATCAATCTATGTTTTAGTTTTCTAATTGTAAATGGGAAAAGGAATAATGGTATGCCCCTCATAGTATTGTTGTAAAGCTTAAAGGAGTGAAACTTAGGAATGTGACTAGTACATAGTTAATACCATTTAAATAGTATTATCATTATTGAATTGATTTTTATTTTATTGCTAAGTACTAGACAAGCAGTTTTATATTAACAACACAGCACATCACATTATTTAACCCCCAGAGCAATCCTATGAAATAGACATTTAATTGACCAGATTTTAAGTGAACACTTCATATATTCTAAGAATTATTTTAATTTCTGAGGATATAGCAGTGAACAAATAAAGGCCCCTGCCCTTATGGAGCTTACATTTTAGAATGGCCAACACAAATATAAAACATATGTAATATAATGTCAGGAGGTGGTGAGTGCTATAGGATAGGGAGAAATGCATATGGCAGTCTGGTAAGATCTTTATGGTGCTTCCATGAGGAAGTGGCATTTCAGTAGAGACTTGAACAAGATAAAGATACAGCATAAGAATATCTGAAGAAAGAGTTTTCTAGATACAGAGGGACCTGGAAGTGAAATTACCTGATTTAGTCTCGTAGCTGCCAAAACAAATACCATGCAATGGGTGGCCTTAAACAGCAGGAATTTATAGGCTCATGGTTTTGAAGCTAAGTGTAGTCCAAAATCAGGGCGTCAACAAGATGATGCTTTCTCCCAGAAGATTGTGGCGTCCCGGGGCTGGCTGCTGGCGATCCTTGGCCCTTGGCTTTTCTGTCACACAGCAATGCACATGGTGGCCTCTCCTGGCTTCTCCTTTATCTTCCAGGTTCCACTGACTTTCAGATTCTGGATGTTTCCTCAGCTCTTTTCTCTGTCTGTGACCTTTCCTATAAGGCCTTGATTTGGTAGGATTAAGACTCATTGGATCTGGCTGGGCCACACCTTTCCTGAAGTAAGCTCATCAAAAGGTTCTATTTACAGGAGTTCACACCCATAGGAATGGATTAAGTAAAAGAACATGTTTTTCTGGGGAGCATAGCTCCAAATCACCACAATATTTAAGAAGGGAATGTGCTTGGCAAATTTGAGAAACACAGAGAAATCTTATGTCAAGATCACTGGTGAGACATGCAAGAAAGAGCTTAGGAAACACAGTCAGGGCTTGGTCATATAGAGTCATGTAGGCTGGAAAGGATTGATTTGGATTTGATTTTGGTGTAATGTGAAGCCAGTAGAGGACTTTTAGGAGACAAGTTGCATTCATTTATCAATTTAATAAATATTAATTGAAGACCAACTGTATGCGTTCACTTTCGTAGATACTGAGGATACTAAAGAACAGAACAGTCTCATGAACTTACATAATACAATGTCAAGATGTGTGCAATAAAATTAATAAAGCAGATTAAGAGAAACAGGGAGTGCCAAGTAGTGTGGGTGTTACTATTTCATATAGAATGGTCCAGAATACTTCTCTGATATGATGACATTTGTGCACAGATCTAAAGTTTTTTGAGGGAGTGAGCCACAAGATAATGGGAAAGGAAAGTCCAGGCAGAGGGAATAGCACATGCAAAGGCTCTGAGGCAGAAGCACACTTCATTCAGTTGAGGAACTAAAAGGAAGTCATTGTGGCTGAAGTCAAATGAGAGAGGATGAAGTGGTAAGGGATTATGTCACAGATGTGGGGTAGGGTGGGCAGTTCATGCAGGGCCTTATAAACCGTTGTAAAAATCTTGACTTTTATGCAGAATGAGTTGAGAATACACAGTGTGATTTGTGTTATAAATCATTGAAATCATTGTTCTAGCTCAGTGGATTTAAAACTTTTCCCCTCAATTCACCATAAAAAATAAACTTTATAGTATGACTTGGTAACATACACACAGGTGTCCCAAATTTCCTAAAGTAGTATATCTCCTACATATATGATGCACATTGAAGCTTCTTATTCAATTTAGTCAATTTTATTTCATTTAAAATTCCTATTTGTAGCACAATAAATTGATTACACAATCCAGTTACTAGAAATTTGTTTTACATGAAACATTTAAAACTCTATGCTTTTTGAAGTTCCTTCATTAATCCTAGTAGGTTTCTCAAAGCAATACTTAGTTATAACCCTTTGCTTGGTGTCTCAGAGATTTTCACAGCCTAATTTAATGCACTATATTAAAATATAGGATGGGAGAGGACTATGCCTTTCTTTGTAAAGTGGGAGAATGAATATTATATATGCAGGTTTATTTTCATGTAGGTGACATTAGGATCATGCACTTAAAGAAGTTTACTATTTGGAAATCCAGTTTACTATATGGAATTTTTTTTGTAGTGTATTGCTCCAATGTGAAGGTCATCAGCTTAGATTATAGTTGCAATAATGAAAGTGGTGGGAATTGGTCAGATTATGTATAATTTTGGAGCTAATGCCAATAGAATTTGCTGTCATTTTGGATATGCATTGTGAAAGCAATAAGGAAATTCACAAGGACTCCAAAATTTGACCTGAGCAAATGAGCAAGTCATTTATTTAGATGAAGAAGAACGCATAAGAGTGTGGGGAGTTGGCCTGGGGACTGATTCAGCAGTTTTATTATCCCCCATTAATAGAGAAGGCAAGAGGGCTCAAATAGTTAATGTTCCACAAAGCTAGCAAATTTTAGCACTTGATTTCAGTCCATCTTAAGTCTGGATAAAGATGTAGGTTGTGACAGAAATAGGGGATTCTCTTATTCATTATATTGTCCTTGCACTCAGAAAAAGGTAGGGAGATAAACTCTAATAGAGGATACTGATGACTTCATGGAGGTGACCATCCTTAGCAGTTTGGCCTATGGACTTTATCCCAAAGTCAGAAGATATTAGTTTTTGTTTCTCTTCCCTATTATGGCATTTGATTGAGCTTGGGTATCTTGACTGAATGTTTTTGGAAATTTTCTGATTCATAGGGTAAGAAAAAATTGAAGATAACCTAGCAGACTGAGAAAACAGTAGTATTCTCTGTCCATTAACATATATAGATCCTCTTCACTGGCTCCTGGAACAGGCAGCACTTAATGAAAAAAGCACACATTTTGAATCAATGAAAACTGGCTTCCAATCCATTTAATCTCTATAAAGCTCAGTTTCCACATTTGTGAAATGACAATCATAATTTCTTCATTGTGGTATGGTTATAAATCTTAAATAAATGGTGAATTGAATAAATCTTGAATAAATACACATTGTAAGCCACACTAAATCTTAATTCCTTTATACTCTTTTTAAAGAAAGGTTATATTTAATTAATGTGCTATGTATTCTTTTTTTTCTAAAACTTTATAAAATAATTAGAAGATGTTTTTCCATGTTTGTACAAATTATAAAAGTTAAAGTAATTAGTTTGAAAAGGATAATATTTTTAAAAGATTTATTTATTTATTTACTTTAAAAAAAAATCCATTTTAAGCCCCCCTCCCCCTTTTTGATGTTTTTGTGTCCATTCATTGGGCAATTCTCTGTGTCTGTTTCCTGCCCTATCCTCTCATCCTTATCCTCCTATCTTCACCAGGATTTGATCCTAGGAAACTTTGATGTGAGAGAGAGGCATTCTGCCATCCGCACCACCTCAGTTCCTGGTTTTTCAGTATGTCTCATCTTGGCTCTCTCCTGCGTCTCTCTCCTGTTACATCATCATCTTGCTGCATGGTTTGGCAGGGCCTGACAGCTCATCCACTCGCAGGGCCTGACGGCGGACCCGCACATTTTCTAAATTTTTCTTTATGTACCGGGAGGTCCCGGGGATCAAACCCAAGTCCCTCCATATGGACGCCCAATCATTTGAGCCACATCTGCCCCGAAAAGGATAATTTTTGAGAAGTTTGATTAATGTCCCCAAATATTTTTCTACAATTTATTCAAAACCAAACAAGTTTCTTATTTTAACTTTCTTTTTTGATGTATTTCTTGTAATTATTTTAATTCATTTATTCTGATGGTACAAAGAGAAAGTATGTCATAAGACTGGACTCAATATGTTAAAAATAGAAATAACTTATTGTCCTTATTCTAAGCATTTGTACCAAAAAAAAAAAACATTGAAGAGAAAAGCACAGATGAACCAAAGCGAGAAAATGAAAAATATACCTAAACCCATCCCCAAGAGAGCCTTTTAAAGTATACTGTAAGAGAATGGACTCTGCAACCAAACTACCTAGCTCTACCACTTTCTAAGTATGTGAAATTAAGTAATTTATGCCTCTTCCTTGTTTTTCCTTATTTGTAAGATGCAAATAGCAAAGTAGAATCTTTATAGGGTAATTGTGAGAATTAAATGTGCTAAAATTGAGAAAGCACTTAGGGAAGACTCTGGCATCTAATAAGTAAACAATAAATATTGATTATCATTTGGTAAGACCTCTGACTATATAATGTATTATATATGCTATACTATACTACATTATACTATGATAATATATAATAATATAGATATTCTCATTTACTTTTATTTAAATAAAAGTTAATATACATTAGTAGTTAAAAGAATCACATTTGCTGTACTATATGTTGTTGAGTCATTATTTTTCTCAATGATAGCTGGAGAAAATAATAGTACTTCATCAAAGATCTTGTAAAGATTTACTGTAAATATATATCGTTGGTTATATGTACAAATGTTTTACATAGTATAATCTAAAGCTAGAGAATTCTGATTTTATCAAACTTGTCATGTGGATTTCTATTGATCAAATTTTAATCAAACCATCTTTATACTTCATAAGATGCATACATAGCAAAATGGACAGTTCCGCTCTTACCACTGATTTATAGATAATAAGTAACACTTGATAGCTGTGTTTTAGGCTTACATTCATATAACTACTATACTAACAATATTTTCCTTGATAAATAGTTGTCAACAATGATAAATAAAAATATAATGTACTTTTCTTTTAAAATTGTTTCTTTTTCTCAAGTGAATATCATATAATTTATTTATATTTTTGGTAAGATCAAGCTTATCCATGTTCCTTTTTCTTTCAATTCTTAAATTTTTTAATCTGGTTCTTTTAAAAGATATTGAAAGAAGTTTGAAGAAATAAAATCCATTTGAATTTGCCTGTACCCTTTATTTACATTTTTAACTTTTTGTTGTTGCTTTTTCAGCTTAATTAAATATTTGTCAAAAATGCTTTTCCAGCTTAGAATTCAAAATCTCTTTTCCAGAACCTAGAAAACGATTGAATAAAATTACGAAAACAGATTTTTCCTTTCTTCTCTTATGCTATTGGTAATAAGGTTTTGTACATTTTCTTACAATTTGAAGCCTCATACTTAGCAGGCCTTCCAAAATGTAATTTTATGACATAGGCACATCCAAATTACATTTTGCATATATACATATAATATATATAATTTTTCCTTCCAAATTCACAAATCTTGTTAATATAAACACTCAGAAATGTATATTATCACCATATATAGCTTATGCTACATCATTTAAAAACAAAAAGCAAAGTTTCAATGCCAGCTCTGTGCTTTAGAGTTCTTGAAGCATTGAAGAAGACATGTCCTCTGTTTGAAATGCTTAAACAAACAGTATAGACAAGCCCCAGAAAAATATACCAGATGTGCAGGTGACAGTTAAATCAACAAGAAATCTTATTTCATCTGTATAAGATTTCATCAGTAGTGACTTTTTTCCCTTTAGAAATATAAGAATATAGTAGGAAAATATGTCTTTATGCAGAATTTGGTAGGCTCTAACATGGTGATAATATTGCTAAGGAAAGAAACAAGCTCTAAGTATTTTAAAAGCACATAGTGAACTGCACATAAAGCACAAACCCAAGAGCAGGAAGAAAATGAGAATGCACCCAAGGTTGAGTAGAGGATATTTGAGTGAAAGAGGTGATATATAAATCATATTTATAGCAAATCCATAAAATAAATTTTAAATTTTTATTTAAAAAGATTAGTGCAGGCAACCATATAATTCAAGAATAAAATGAGTTAATGGGTGCAAAAGCACATTAATATATAGTCCTAACAACTTTTTAAAAAAACTAAACAAAAATCATAAGGAAAACAGTAACATGAAAAAGAAAAGATACAATTCTTGAATTCAAGGAAAGAGATTAGTGAATATTTCGTGAGAATGGAGATGAGTAAAAATTATTATAATGCAAAAAAATACATAACCACACTGTCACAAGAAATCCTGGAAATCGCAATACACATTACTCAGATCTTAAGTACCCACCATCTTCTTAGTAACGCTAAATGTATATTTCAGTGGGTGCATAGACCAAAAATGTCAACATGAAGAACTTAAGGAAATCACTCTGACGTGTTTTGCCAAAAGCTTGTAGGTGAAGTGCAACCACTGAATTTAACTAAAGTTCAAATGTAAGGAGAATGTTTTATAGGTGAGAAAATGTTCTTTTGTTTTCTTTTTCAAATCGTAAAGGACTCCAGATTTTGAAACTTCTTCACTGGAGTCAAGAACAGTAAAACAAAATGTTTTTGAATATATTAAGGCCAAGATAGTACCAGAATTCCCTCCTGTTAAGCATTGAAACCTATCGTTTTAGGAAATAATATCAATAGTGACAAACATTTATGGAGTTCTTATTTGGTATTTCTAACTGAGCCTGAGGTCGTTGATCTCAGAGCCTACAAACTTTGACATTTCTTTAGCCTCTTGATAAAATTAAAAATTTGCATTAAACTCAGTATATAGTAATATCAACAGGTATCCAACCAATTTTAGATTGTGATAGTAAAAATCTGAAAATATTGTGGCCAGAAACAAAATTTAAATTTAGTGATTTGGTTGTTAACGTGTCAAAAAATTCACTGAAAATTAAGAACTAGGCTACATTAAGATAGATGAAGTGAGCCTCACTCTCATTCTCTCCCGATGCAACAATGTACTCACATTGTAATCTCTGAAGCCTGCACCACAGCCTTTGCTAGCTGATTGACTTGTGCAAGGAAGCTCTATTCTGGCTGCACTTTAGAATCACCTCAGACTTTAAATAATACTGATGTCTGGGATATAACCTGAACCATTTAAATTAGACTGTCTAGGGGTAGGACTTGGACTTTGTTGTTATTGCTGTTTTCAGCTACAGAGTTATTTTAATGTGTAATCTAAAATGAGTAATAGTGGACTACTCATTGAAGATTACTGACAGAACAAACAGTATGGTAGCTCTTTTGCAGATAAATTGACAGCAATATATCAATATATATTTAAGTTCATATATACATATGGGGGGAGAGGGAAGGAGAGAGTTTTGTGTATGTGTGTATAATTGAACAATTTCCATGTATTTTGAAATACAGCTACTCACCCATGAGTAATTGATCATGTAGCTCCCAACAATAAGAACATTTCTCTAAAATTAATACTATTATGACACATAAGATATTGATGATACATCAATTATATCATCTAATATTCAGTAAATTTTTAAATTACCCCCAATTCCCCCAAGAATGTCTTTTATAACTTTTTGTTAAGTTAGAGCAAATCAATGTT
>JAQZBX010019316.1:6202-34007 GCA_029593785.1 Cabassous unicinctus
AAAAAAAAAAAAAAGGTAGGACATAGGGACATATATAATTTTTCTTTTACTATATAATTTAATATAAGAGGGACATATTTCATAGACTGACACTATTTGCCAATCAATTATTCAAACAGAAGTTAAAGGGTATATTGCAGCATTCAAGACAGTGTGATAAAAAAAAGCAATTTGCACGTTAATTCTTTTTCTTTACATTGAAGAGTAGAATATAAAAAAAAATTATAATTCTAACCCTTGATATATAGAGCAAGGCATAGTTAAATTTAGTGCTATTGGGTCCTTGCATTCTTATGTGCATAAAAATCTGGGTATAAATGTTCATAGCAGCACCCTTGTAATAGCCAAAAACTGTATACTATACAAACGTCCACTCAGTATAAAAAAAGAATAAAAATATGGATTGGTAAATAATGTTATATTCGTGTATCGAAATATCATGCAGCACTCAAGAAGAATCAACTGCTACCACATGAAACAATGTTTGTGATTAACACAGATCTGTTTAGCAATAGATCCCAGGTAAAATGAGAGCATTCTATATGATTCCATTTATGTAAAGTTCAAAAACAATCAAAACCAATACTAAGGAACTAAAACTCAAAATAGTAGTTACTAATAATATTTGGTATTATCTGAGTAGGATTATAAACAAGACTTCTGAGGTTCTCGCTATTCTAAATCTGGTTAACATTATAAATGATTCCAAATGTAAATATTCATTAAGTTGTTAACTTAAAGTTTATGCATTTGATTATTTGTATGTTATCCATTATACTCAATACAGCTAACAATAAATGTTATTTTAAATCCCACACAGGCCCCCAAAATGTAAAATACTAGGTTTATTTTGAGTTTTTCAGGAAAGGGCTGGTAGAGGATGGAAGAGTTTTAAAACATGGGTTCATGTAACAATACATTCGAAAACAGCCTGATGATTTTATTTTTTTTACATTTAATTACATATTAATTTCTATAAAAATAGAACAAATTTGGCTATTACAAAAATTTTATTTCTTATAATATTAATTACTATTAGTTTTCTACTTCTGATGTAACAAATTACCACACACTTAGTAACACAAATTATAATCTTAGAATTCTGTGGGTCAGATATTTTACATGTGTCTCAATGAGCTAAAATCCACGTGTCAGCAGGGCTGCATTCCTATTGAGAATTCTAGGAAAGAATCTGATTACTTACGTTTTCCGGCTTAGAGGTTGTCCATGTTCCCTGGCTTCACATCCAGCAATGGCGGATGGGAGTCTTCCTCACATCACCTCACTCTGAAACTGACTCTTCTGCTTCCCTCTTCCATATTCAAGGACCCTTGTGATTACTGGCACCACCTGGATAATTCAGGTTAATCGTCCTATGTTTAATGCCAGCTGTTAGTAACCTTAATTCTATCCACTAACTTAATTGCCTTTTGGCACATAATGTATGTAACACATTCACAGATTCTGAGGGATAGGATGTGGACATCTTTCTGAGGCTTTTATTCTGCCTACTACAGGGAGTGTGTGAGTAACCGCCCCCCCCTCCCCTGAAGTTTAAGTCTAGAATTTTGAATACGTAGCACATTACAGTTTATCTACAAAATCTAATTTTACATTGTCAAGTCTGGTTTAGTTGATTTGTTGGCCTCTGGGTGCAGAAAACAAACCACACTATAAAATTTTAAATATGTATCATTCTCACTTTTTAATGTGGAAATATTTAAACACCCAGAGCTAAGAATGTCAATTTTGACCTTTATCTTTCTGCCTCTGTGTTTAACACTTGTTCATTGAGATAAATCTATATTTTTCCAATCTTTCTTGTTTTCACAAAACAGTTTACAAGAACTGTCAAAAAGAAAAAAAGTTATTGGTATCAAAAGAATATAAAAATCATGTTATATGCCTACCTTTGATTTCTCCATAAAAACAAAAATTTATTTTTATATAAACCTGTATTAATTTTTCAATACCAGGTACTTTTATTCAGGTGCTTTTAAGACAAATATATGTTCCCTGAAGAGCACATAAAAATATTCATTTGTTGAAAACCAGACACTTGAAACTCTGACATTTAAGTTTTATTTCCCCAATTATAGATGGTTTTTACTCAGTTCCAATTTGTTATTCCAATCTGTTATTGATTGGAACTTCTCAATGAAAAGAGGTATTGAAGCTGAGACATTAGAGAATTAAATGGGAGAGTTTATTATAGAAAACCCTATAATAAAGAAGTACCTTGTCTATATAACTATTCTGAAACTATTATTACCCAGAACAATGCTGAATAATGTTAGTATAGGCAACACTGAACCACACCTTGTGGACCTAACTCATGGAAATAGCTAAGATATATTTGAAAATGATAAGTGACTCCTTCAGCTTGCTAAGTAACATTCCAGTTTTTTTTTAATGAATTTTATTGATATATATTAATAAAGCATACAAATCCTCCAAGGTGTACAATCAATGGACATTCCAGTTTTTGAAGAAAAAAAGGCTCATTTGCTTTCTAATAAATATGGAGCCATATTTTGCTGATATATAATTCTGCTTTCTTTTTTATGGTGAGACAACAGTTGGGATGTAATTAACAGTGTAATGTTAGTGGGAAGAAAATTTTACTGGTAAAATTTGTTTTGTTTTTCCTTTTTGGGTTTTTTTTTTTTTTTTCATTTAATATTCTCCCCTCCTTTTGAGGTATGAATAAAATTTTAAATTTTACCTACACAAGCATACATTATGTAGACCATACTATCAGCACATCACTTGTAGGTTTATAGGATTTACTCGGTAAACCGACTTCCTAGAATGGTATAAAGCTGGGAGCAAAGAAGCTATTTAGAGATATCTGTATACCTCTTTTGCTCCTCTCACCCCTCCTTCCCATGAGTGGAGAAGATGTATCCTTGCTGATAATAAGAGCCCATTACTGTTAACATTTCATTAAAAAGAAATATATAAATTTTTAGTGTCAGTTCTTCCAATGTAGTGATACAAAAGCAGTGACCTGGCCAGAATCCTCCATGAGCTTGGATGGAATTCACCACTCATAAGCAAGAATCAACAGCAGCTGAGTGGCCTTGTAAAAACCATGAGGAACTGCAAAGTACACCTCTGACTGGGAATATATTGTGTTGTCTCTTGCTGGGTGGAGCCATCTGCATGCAGAAATGTTATTACTTTTAAATCTGTCTATTGGTGTTTCTCTATCGTTATTTCACTACTGCTGATGCCGTGTAGATACACACTTCAAGGGAGCTCTAATGAATTGGTTATAAGCTTAGAAAATCTAAAGTCATTTTATGGTGTGTAAATAAAACTGACATAAAATCCAAAGTGGGATGTGTTGTATTTATACATTTGCTGAAAGAATTAGAAAAGTGGTTTATTTTTTAACCTTCTGGTTTAGGAAAAGTCTGATAAGAGAGTTTCCTCTAATGTTAGAAATGTGGAACATGCTTTCTATTATGTCAAAACCTCTGACCCACATATAGCAGCAGTTTTCAGCTCTCTAAAGCCTCAAGAAACAACCTACTTCCTTTGTCATCTTTTCCTGTTCTAAACTTGTGAAACACATGATATATATTCTACTTTTACGATACCTGTCCTTTGTTAGATTTTCTTTTCATAAATTATACACATTTTTAATGTTCACCAGTTAAGATTGAAGATAGTGTATCATGATTTTACTAACCTTTAAATTATTTTTTTCACATTGCATTAACTATAATTTGCATTTGTTAATGTATTGAATGTGTGTGCAGAAATAATATTAGTTTTCCCTAAAGGTTGATAGAATTCTTAACGGTAAGCTAGCTGTAGCTACAGTTTTCTCTGTGGAAAATTTTTTATTATAAATTCAAATTTTTAATGGATACAAGACTATTCAGATTTTCTATATCTCCTTAAGTCTGTTTTAATAATATGTGTATTTCAAGTAATTTGTCCATTTTATCAAGGCCAGGAATCAGAATTTGCGTGTGTGTGTGTGTATGTGTGTGAAGGGAAGGATAAGAAATATTTTAGGCTTTTTGGACTGAGCCAACATCGAGGATATTGCTTGAGTACTTCAATACAAGAGAGAAAACCAGTTTCCAAAAAATTTTTATTGGTAAAATCCAATATAATAATATTGATGAAATATAAAAACAGTAAAAGGGTATAAATTTTATAGTACAGGTCTACTAATAAGTATGAAATAATTTTGAGGAAATTACATTTTGCTTAATTGAAGTTCAACTTGAAACACGTTAGAGTTATAACTCCATCATTGCAATTTGATGCGGGCAGAAGAGCAGTGTGATGTGATGAGAGGACCAGGTATATCATCTACCCCACTCTGCCATTGTACTGTAAACTTCAAACATAGACAATATATAAATGAATGTATGTGTCTGTGTTCCAATGAAACTTTATTTATGGATGCTGAAATTTGAATATTATGTAATATTTTTATATTTCACAATATTCATTTTCTTTGAATCATTTCAAATTAACTTATGAGCTATACAAGAGAGGGGCAGAGAACAGATTGGGTCCATGGGCTAGAGTTTGCTGATCCCTGTTCTTTGTTATCAAAATTATTGACATAAATGTATTCTTAATATTGCCTTACTACTGGTTTAGTATCTGTAGGTTCTTTTATATTGAAACATCTTTCTTTCCTGATATCAACAATGTGATCCCTGTGTCTGATTTGTCCAAAAATTATCTGAATACATTTTCAATTAAAGATGAATTTAATGGAATGTAAGTATCAAGTGTTTCTTCAATATTTTGAAGCTAAATACAATTGATTTTTTAAATTTTCAAAATGTTTTGGGGATGAATATTTTTAATAATTGAGTATTAAGTAAAGTACAAATTTTTGCCATATTTCTTTACATGGACTAAAGCTGCAAAGAATTAAAGAATATATCAATATGGAAAGGTTATAAAGGTTATAGTAATCAAGGTGGCAGCAAATAAAGGCATGTGCCATGGCAAAGGAGGATTGAATGGAGAAATGGAAATCTTTGAGAATTATTTAATAGGTAAAATCAAATGTATAAAAGAAAATTTCTAAGCCTTAAAACAAATGCTTTCCAATTAAAAAGTATATGTGGAGTTTATGACAAAAAATTTTGGGAAGTCATATAAATTCTTGAATTTAAATTAAATTATCATTCAAATGAACCAAACATTGGTGAGATATGGAATTAATCTCATCTAGAAAATGAAAGGAAAAAAATCACCACTAAATTTTTTTCAGATTCTGTAATAAGAACCAGTTTGACATTTTAAATCTTTCATGTAAAACAAAACTAATGGCATTACCTAGGCACAATATGTCCTTTAGTCTTTTATAAGTAGTGTGCTATTGTAAATTTTGAACTTTATAAATATTTAAAAATCTACAGAAATATTTCAGAACAATATTTTCATGCCATACTTTGATAAAAATAATTTCCTCCCAGAGAAATGTGATTTCTTATTATTTTTATTATAAACACATTAAAGGTTATTTTCTTCCAAATAAGTATGAGAAATATGGTACTAACATTTTATAGTTTTCATAAGGATTGTTGTTTTCATCCATAAAATTCAAATTACATTTTATACACTTATAAGATTTGATCATTGTCCCTAGAGGTCAGAGGTGTCAAGTACAATTTTTCGTTTTAGAAATTAGGCATGTGCAACACTAAATGGTTGTTTATTATCTTATCTAAAGCCAGCATATTGCCATGGAAATTAAAGCTCTGGATTTTTAAAATGTACTATAGCTACTCATCATTTCCTTCCATTTTCCTTTGTTGTATTTTCTTTTGACCGTAAATGTAAATCCCATCCAGTAATTGTTTCCAGTTTGATTTAATATGCAGCGATTATATACTACATTTCTAGTTATGTGTTGAAGCTCTTGGTCTTTGTTCATTTTGGCTCACTGCATTCTGATTTTCAAGAGATACAGATCCACATTCTTCTTTCTCCAATTACAAAAACTAAATGTTCCAAAATATAATGTGCACAGTTTAAATTTTGCCATTAATGTATTTGGATAGCAAGCATGACCTGAACTTACTTGAAACTAATTAGTCTTTATCCCAATTAGTGTGACTACTCATCTATTTCCCTGCAATGTTTAACATTGCAAAAAGCTATCTTAGACCTTGTCAGGATTGTTTAGTAATATTTAGTTATTATATAATGTTACCTTTCTAAAAATCTGAAAACTTTTGAATTCCAAATCACATCTGAGCCTGATACATAGACCTTGATTCCCTGACTCTTTAGCCATCACAATGGACCAGATCCCTTCCTGCTACTTCTCAATACTTTAAAAGAAGTGATGCTCACATCCAAAGTAAGTAAAAAAGAAAACTATTCTGTGACCTCTCATTCTTGACTTCACTTCCTGTTTCACCCAACTTCATGATGTTTGCATTTTAGTGGTGAAACCTTCTTTTCTGTTATACTACCTCTGTTAAGTACTTCATTTTTTCATTCATATACTCTACTGAGGAAATGAACTGTGATTTGAAGAAAGAACAAGAATTAACACAATTGCTGCATATGTAGTTGAACATTACAGGGTGGCTGAACTATTTGCAAAGTTCCTAAGAAAATAATTATCTTGGCAGCTTGGTTAAAATCGACAGAGTGATAGATAGTGTGACTGAAACATAGGGACTAAGTGGGGGAATAGGGGAAAAATGAGATTAGCGAAACAGGCAGGGTTCTATTAGAAAGAGATTAGAGAGATAGTTTGGGACTGTGTGAAACACTTAGATTTTTATTCTTATTCTGAGAGCGTTGGGTAACCATGACAATTTTAAGAAGAGAAGGGATATGAACTGAGGGGCCAGAATATTAGATGCATCATCTAGTGAATGTATAAATATGTGTACATGGCAGGA
Source organism: Cabassous unicinctus (assembly GCA_029593785.1). Lineage (NCBI taxonomy): Eukaryota > Metazoa > Chordata > Mammalia > Cingulata > Chlamyphoridae > Cabassous > Cabassous unicinctus. The sequence goes on from JAQZBX010019316.1 coordinate 13,105, forward strand.
ATTCAGTTAGCAAAGAAAGCCGGGATCAGGGTTTACAGCACTCCACAGAATGAGTAAGAGTATCTGGAAAATTAATAGATGATGGCAAAAGAAAAAGGAGAGAAGTTTATTTTAAAAATGGGAGTAAGTCTCATGGCAAAAGCTCTAAGGCAATAGTGTCTAGCAAAATTGGAGTTTCCTGTCAATTCTGAAGCGTACAATAAGAGAGAAGATTGAGTTCGCACTTGAGGGTCATAAGGAGAAAAGTATATAGGAAAGTATTTGGTTTTACTTAAAGGAAGGAGTTTATGTGAGAAGAGACTGAAGGTTTAGGGGAGTTACTAATATGAGAGGCAGTCCCAGAGGGTAAGGTGAAAGTTTTGAAAAATAGAGAGGTATTGAGGTCCGTACTAGTGACCAGAAAGTAAAGAATTATGAAGATAAATATGCAGTTAGATCAAGGCGGGAGAAATGCTGGGTCCTACTATGTAGGGGATGAGAGTCATGGTGGATTTGGACCCAGCATCATTCAGAGGAAGATGATCAATGAGCACACATGACAGAAGGCTAAGCTCATACAACTTAAGTTGTGGATTCAGAACTTAGAGCTACAGTCCTCACTTCATTGGTCTGGAGTGCTGTGGCTAAGTCCTTGTAGCTACAGTTTGCCTCACATGACCTCAGGTGGTAGCTCTCTCTGGTCTAGAGGGTGTCCTTGTAGTTTGCAGTCTTTCTTCCTAAAGCCTTTTCATGAGAGAGAGAGAGAGAATACAGCTAATATTCATGCTTCTCAAACTTGAGTAATTGGCAGATCCTTTAAAGAAATAATATTTTAGATCTCCCATATTAATTTAAAATATTTTAACTGAAATGCTGTTTACATTTTAATAAATATGACAGAACAACTGATTGAAAACTTAAATATAATGAATATTGTTTGTTCTTCTATATTTTTCCCTTTCTGGATTATTTCTTACCTGGATCCTTTCTTCTGGAATCTTTGGTAGGACTGGAAAAAGAAGCTTTCCGGAGACTGTTTCTGATTTTTAAAATGCCACTGAAGCTATGCTAGATATCCCAGGAATGTAGAGAGAATTGGTAGATGCCCTTGGAGTGTTGAGAGGTAGGGAATAAGAACTCTTAACAGCTGAGCATAGAGTCAAGGTCAGTGGCTGCTAGGAGCAGAGGTAACCTTGCACCCGGATCCCAGGCAGCCTATGTGGAAGATGTATTTTGTATACTTGACCAAAATTTCCTATGGCTAAGTCTGGCTTAGAAATAGCATAGCCACAGGAAGGGAAGGCCTCTCTATTATCTAAATATATAAGACATAGTGTCATGAACAAAATTTCATGGTTTATGTGGATTAAAAGAACACTCTGAAATTTGTAAAACTTGAGATGCTTGTGGAAAACCCAAATGTAGTTGTCTATTAGGTGGTTGGATATGTGGGCCTGGACTGCAAGACATAGGATGTGACTGGATATATGTATTTAGAAATCATCAGCATTTAGAAAATGGTAACGCCAGGTATAAATAATATCATCCAGGGAAACGGCGTGGAGTGAGCAATAGAAGCTACAAAGAGGAACAATAAGCACTGAGGGTGTAAGAAGAGAAAGAGAAGTTTATGAAGAATATTGGGAAGTGTCTAGAGAGGTAGCAGGAAAACCAGGGTGGTGTTAGCAGAGAAAATATCAAGTAAAAGTTAAAACTGTTGAATGTTAGTGTGGTCTGGTGACAGAACATAAAAACATCAATTAATGTCAATTAGATTTATCAAATGTGGCTCTTTCTTTCAGAGGTAGTTGACAGGGAAATGAAGGGAAGAGAAAGTAAAGTATTTGAGGAACGTGTATGAAGTATTGACGTAGAGGCCTCAAGGAAAGAAGTTAATTTCTGAAAAGAAGTAGAGAGACAAGCTAATAGAGTAAGGAACAAGGTGAGGAATAATCTCTTGTGGGTTTTTTCTGTTTTGTTTTGTTTTTTCCTCAAATGTGAAAGAAGTTTGTGCTTAAATGTTAATGGAAAGAACCAGTATAAGCAGAGAGGTTGAATAATGAGGTTAGGAATAATTAGTCAATACATCTTTGGAGTGAAGTGGGGCAGGCATAGATTGTCATTGATTCAGAGCACCAGGGGAGGAGACAGGTTTTATCTATTAAATAGGCAAGCTGAGCATGATGCTACAACAGTGCTCTGTGGGAACACGGGTTCAAGGCACAACAGAAACTTTCAGCATATGATCCCTTTATTAGGGATTTATTGCACGGAATAGAGTCCGGAAAGGGCAAATAATCTTTCAGTTACGCAGTACAAAGAGTCCAAAAGAGCAGGGGAAGAGGTCGCATGGTGGCTAGTCTCCTAAGGTGGCCAAGAACTGTTCCACGTCGGGGTTGATAGTTGGCAGCTCCCCACACCCCACTGTGCTTCAGAAAAGAGAGATAAATTTGTACTGTTTGAGTGTAGATTTTGTCCACCTCGGGGAAGGAGTCCCTGTCACTGAGAATTCCTATTCTGCTAAGCATCTGGGGCTGCTTGTTCAGGTTTCTGGTTTAAGATCTGGCCAGACCTTTTCATTAGACTTAACATCTCCTCCAGGTAGTGGAATAGCACAGAATAGAAAAGGAGGTGGGGGCAGCAGAAAGCCAGAGAATGGCCACATAACCTGTGTTTGTGACTTCTCCAGAGAAGGAGGTGGGGGTAGGTGAGGTTTGGGTGATGGCTCCTTAACAGGTGTCTGTGATTTCCCTAACAGAAGGATTGGTGGACAGATTGGGTGGACAAATGGATAGGAGAATGGGTAGGGAAAGCAAAAAGTTTGTACATAGTCACAGAGGAATGATCACATGCTTGATGCAGACCATCTTCTCAGTCAATTAGGAATTATCTATTGTGTTTGAGTGGAAAAGAGATAGGTTCGTGGAATTGAATAAGTGAAGAAGGTTTGAAAGAGCCTTTGGAGAAAAATGGGAGATTGAATTTACTAGGAAAACAGAATTGCCTAGTAGCCTTAGGGCCCATGGAGTTTGGAGACTGGGAATTTCTGATGTTTCCACGCCACTATACACTCAATGAAATTTTTCCAAGGTTGAACACTTGGTAAAAGAGTGCATATAGTACACGTTTTGCTCCAGATTTTCAGATTTATATTTTGTAGTTGTGGGTATGGAAAGGGGCTTGTTTGTAGTGCTCCACATGGAGACTAGGAAAGGAAGAATACAAGATGGGGTTTACAGATTGGGAGAAAGGAGAGGAGTTAAGGAACTGGAAGTCTGAAGAGGTTGATAAATAGCTATAGAGGGAAGAATTGAGAAGTATTGAAAGAACATATTTTGATCAGATATTAATTTTAATTTTAAGATTTTTAAATGAAATATTGACTCTATTTAGCATCTCCTTATATAGGATGCTGGTCTTCGTTTGTGGAAGTGAAGATGGGTCACAGAATAATAATTCAGTTTGATAGTTTCTATTGTATTGTAGAGTGACTGAGGGTGAAGCAGCACACCAGTGGGTTCCCTTAGCCAGGGAGGTTGTTTAACAATTCCACACAGATGGTATCATAGCGGTCACATGCTGACCAATTGGGAAAATCAATCAGCTTACAACATAGTTGGAAAAATACTTGTTTTGTTGAAAGGAATGAGATTTAATTCCTACCATCATCACAGCATAAGCAGGTCATAGTTCTTACTTCTGGACACAGAACTAAGATCAGAGGCTGCTGGGCCACAAAAATACAAAGAAAAGCTGCCCTAAAGCTAACTGGTATTAAATTGTCAGCACTTTCACAGAACATATTGAGGTAGACAAACTGCTTGCAGTTCAATTGGTTGAAACTACATGTAGTGAATTTTGAGGATGTTTATTAAAATGAGTAAGAATATGGGATTATATATAAGAGGGGCATATACCAGTATAAACTGATAAATGACAAAATGACAAGGAAGAAACAAAAGAGGAGGAGCAAAACTTAGAAAAGATCTGAATTTGATAAAAAAATATGTATTTTCCTTTATTGCACTAAATTAAAGATTTATGCTACTTCTTTATTGATAAGATAATTATAAATTGTTACCGAGCATAAAGATTTGTAGATGGTGGATGTAGTTACTTATATTAACAATATTGTAGTACATGTATAGTTCTAAGTCTATTTTATGTGTTAGTCATTCTCAATTACTCTTTATTCTGATCTATAACATTGTTAAATCTTCTTGAAATTGTTATTTAATATAAATATCTGGAATGTGTCAACCTACATTGCTATTGCAGTAGCTTCTTAATGTCCCAAAAGGCTTTACCGTAACTATATTTAACAAATCATCCCAAAATGTAGTGGAATAAAACAACTACTTATTATGCTCACAGATATTTTTAGGTTATGAATTTTGATAAGGTATACTGGGGTTGGGTTGTCTCTACTCCACAATATCTGGGCCAACAGATGGAAAAACTGGAATCCTTTGAAGGCTCATTTACTCACATGTCTGGAGGTTGTCTAGAGTCCCCCAATTCATATCTTCAGTACTTGTGAGAGCTTATTTTTTCTTTTTCACAACAGGGTGGCTTGTTTTTACTAGTTTCAAGTAACAAGTGTCCTGATAGAGAAAGAGAGCACCTTTCATAATTGGGGCTCACCTATTTGAGGCACAAACTTCTGCCCAGGTTTAAAGGGAAGACCATTCTGCCTCCTTCTAGAAAATCATGTGGGATTTGGAAATATTCCTGTGACCATTTTTGGAAAATGTAATCTGCCTCAGTGAGTAATATTAAGCACTACTCCTTAGAGAGAATGATTTTTAAAAGATTACTTTCTATTAACTTCCTCCACTGGTTACTTGTGCTTTGCACCATGGAAGTTCAGTGGGAAAATGCATTCATTCTATCTACTGGTATTGAATAATACTTTATAGAGTAGGTAATAGTTGAGTGAACTATTTAAGGGAAACTTAGGGTTTATGAGGTAAGGAAAATGAATTATTTCTATAACTCTGCCCATGTATAAGAGAGTCTGTGGTCTCTTCAGAAAAGGGTGATGTTTCATTGTGGAGGAAGATGAGCCTGGAAAAGATCAGATATGAAGTACCTCCAATCACTATTTAAAATAACAATTTATAAAATCTACTTTAGCCCAGATATGAGTCACATATATTTGCATTTTACGATGAAGTTGTTATTGCTCTGTGATAACTTGAAACCAGCCAGCTCTTCTTCGCAACTACTTAGCTTTTTACAATTTAAATATACCATTTCTAGTGGAAAGTGGATGTTTACTAAGTGATTTTCCCAAAGCACCATAAATATTTAGATATAAGCTTAATTTTGGTGTCAGATATGGCTAGTTGTCTATCAAAATGCAATCTTTCCTTTCACGGTATACAGTTATAACCAAGAAGGAGCTGCCCAGCCAGGGACTGCATTTCTGAGCCTCTTTGCAACTATGGTTTACCAAGTGAACAGTTTTCATCAATGGAATAGAAGTGGATGTCATATGTGGTCTTCCAATTCAAGGCTTGTAAGGGACAGGCATGCCTTCCTCAAAGCTGTGTGCAGCAACCTAAGGGTGGAAAAAAACAACACAAAAAGAGCAATCTGAATCCTTGAATCAACGTGTGGAGGCTTGCTACCTACTGATCAGTAATACTGATACTGTACTATAATGTCAGTAAAAATTAATTATATATTGTGCCTAATTCAATGCACAGTTTGTGATCTATTCATTATAGCCATTTTAACCTAAACTAATCTTGCAAGTACCATAACCTGTATTGACAAAAATATATAATGGGTTTTAAATGAAAAGTGTTATGGTCCAATAAATTTGGAAAACAATTGATTAAACAAAGTTAAACAACTTTATTTTTAGCCCTTAAATGCTAATATAATTAAGAATCTCTAGAGACAAAGGATATTATATTTCTCAAATTGTTTAATTATGCAATGACATGCCAATTTTTGAAGAACACTGATGTTATATGGTCTAATTTACTTCAGAAGACCTATATATATTTTGAACTATATTTTATGATTCCAAGCAACAATTTAGGAAAATTTCATGTTCAAGACAATTTAAATAAAATGTAATAAAAGTTTTATAATGATTTCTAGAAGTGCTCTAAATTTAAAGAACACATTTATGATGTTATTATTTTAATGTGATATAGTGTAAAGAATTGAGAAAATTTTCAAAGCAAAGAGTGAAATTCTACAATCCAGAGATAAACACTGTTAACATTTTTCTATTTCAATATATTTTATGTTTCTAGGCATTCTTTTATAAAATTTGGATCATATTGTAAGCACATTTATATCCTACTTTTCTTCAATATAATGTCATATTTTTCTAAAAAATATGTTATCAATTTATAATATCCTTTCACATTGTAATTATTTAATAAATTAGCTGTTACACTATTTCTAACACATTTTCTTAGAAAGAAATTGACAAATATGGAAATCACTGAGTATTATTTGGTTTAGCAGTTTTAAAATTTGCTTTGGAGAGCTTCAGAGGACTCTGAGGAATGTTTGTGGATGAAGGGTCTTGGGGAATGCTAAAGATGTGGGATTTCAGGACAGCTACCAATGCTTTTACTAGGGCATAGCAGATTTCTTCCATTTTATGTTGGTTTTCATGAGGGAATTTATTTGAAGGAAGTCTTCCTACGGCACTTTCAAAAAATAAGAAAACATCTAAATATCTTGGGTCATAGCACACACGCAGCACAATTTTTTTTCGATTTTTAAAAAGTTTTCTATCACCCATATCCATAATTGCACAACAAATACAAATTCTTTAATCATATCCATATTTTTACCTATCACATAATAAACTTTGTAAGCCATAAAATATGTCAGTCAATTGCTATTACTTTACGTGATGGCAGATATTTGAACTTTATTTTAAAAGTTATTATGTAGACAAAAGCATATTCTAATTATGCTGCCTTTTGACATTTAGTACTTTTAATTTTAAAAAAATAAAATATATTTAAATATAACTATTGAGGAGAAGTGTGGGCTGGTAATATCAAAGACAACAAAAATATGAATTAAAGTCAAATTCTTAGTTAACATAATTGAAGCTAAGTAAGAAGAATAAGCAAAAAGAGGTCACCTTGTTCAATACCATGTGTATGTTGTTGTTTTCATTCAGAAACACTGATTATTTAAGAAAAATAAAAGCAAGAGAAAAATCAGTTCATCAAAGGCAGCAACCAACCTAAAGCAGCGAATCAAGCAAAGAGGGGAAGAATGTTATATGAGGGAGACTTCCACTCTTCCACACCAAACCTTTGGAGTCAAATCCTATAATGCCCTGCAGGACAGGGAGAAGCTTTGTAACTGGACAGTTAAAACCTAAAACAATTGAAAAGCTATGAACTAGACTGCTACTTGTGGACTTGCTTCACACTGGAAACAGATTTGAGAAAACACAGTTTTAGGAGAAAGAAAAAAAAATAACTTGTCCAAGCTGTAGCTCAATGATTTAAAACTCCTGCATCAAATTGGGTTTTATAAGAAATAGATTAGTAGCTTTCAACTGTACCTGGAATAAAATTCAAACCCCAGGATATGGCCCACAAAGCCCTATGATTTAATTCTTATCTGCTTCAAAGTCATATTGGGCTCTTCTGCCTCTTGCTCAGATATTTTATGCAACATTTTAAAAATATGAGCTTCCCTACATTTTTTATTTTTATTTTTTCAAATTTACAGAGAATTACAAGAGTAATACAATGAATTCCAATGTACCGTTTCCTTGATTCACACATTGTTTACATTTTGCACTCTTTGGATTTTATTCTCCCTGCATAGCTGTACAATTTCTTAACTAAGCCATCCTGAAGAGGGGACCTCTAAAATAACCTATTTTCAATAAGCCTAGATAAAGGAAAAATCAATTCCCTTTAGTTTTCCCTTTGTATTCCTAGCCCTATTATACTACACACTGAGAATCACAGCTACTGTAGAGAATATTGTCATTTTAAGCTGAGATGACCCCACACTATGACTCTACTTTGCTCATTCACTCATTTGTTTATTAACTTATTTATTGGTCTGAACAAGAAATAAAAAATACAAGAATTAGAAATCTTGGATAGTGAAATAAAAGTAACAGAATCTACTAGTGGTTTATTATATAACTGAAACTTTGGTCAATTCTTTTAGGAGAACTGTTTTAGTCAGAGAATTTAAGCTGTCCAGCAGAAATCAAGAAAAGCTGGTGAGCCAAGGCTGAATTATCTCATGATACAACATCAAGCAACATTACTCCTGAGCATACTGACTCGAAAAAGTTGTCAGAATAGTTGCCTCTATTTTAATGTTACATTTCAGATCTTCAGTATTCTCTAACAGTTGTGGGCATTTGAGGCTTAAAGGACTGGAAGTCCCAAACAAAAGGCAGCACCTTTATTTAAAAATGGCTGCTGGTAGGTATTATGTTCTCTTGATAGATTTGGGTTCATATGGAACTCTCTCATAGGCAATGAGAAAATGGAATCCATATTAGGAGTAGATCATTGGTGGCCAGAATGCAAAATAAATTTTTAATATTTTAACTGGCATGCTTGCACATTCTTGGATGTTAAGTTACATCTCTACAACCCTTAATTGAACTCTAGATGTTGCAACACAATTATGTAATCATCAACCTATTTTAATCAACCTATCTACCAAAAATTCTAGAAATAATATCAGTACTTTATTATTCATTTTGTAATATATCATTGGAATAAAAAGAAGGAAGGAAAAATGAGAAAGAGAGAAAAACCCTGCTTACTAACCATACAGGATATATAGACACTGCTAATACCTAGTTCAACTGACCAAACTTAAGTGATGTCAGAGTAATATTGGCAATGGGGGTAGAGGAAGGAATAGGAAATGAGTGAGACAGAAGTATCTATTATAATCATAGTAAAAAACTAGCAAAATACGATATACCTAAAGCCAAAGTAACAATGGCTTCCACGGAGGAAAATGTGATAGAGTTCCTTAAAAATTATAAAGGAAAAAAAAAAAGGAATTGGAAGAGAGAAGAATAGAGGCATCTGACATAAACCAATTTTTTTCAAACATTATTAGCAGTGACAGAATAAAATATCAGTACCTAGAGTGTGGCAGTTTGATACAGTTATGAATTCCTAAAATAGATATGGATTGTGCTTGTAAACTGGTCTGTTCCTCTAGGCATGATTAAATTATGATTAGGGCTTTTACTGGGCCTTGGTGGGTGGGGTCTCAAAGATAAAAGACATGGCAAAGGACAGAGTTGAAGTTTTGAGTTGGAGTTTTGATGTTGGATTTTTAATGTTGGAGCCCAGGGAAGCAAGTACACAGAAGAGCTTGGTTGTGAGGAAGGAGGGAAGGCCCCAGGAACAGAAAAGTCATTTGCCTGATAGCTGTGGAGCTGACCTTGTGGAGGGAACAGAGGAGCTGAGCCTGGAGAGAAACAGAGCCCCGGGAAGAGAGGAACCCAAGAAGCCTGAACTCTGGCAAACATTGGCAGCTGTCTTACTCTAACACATGGCAACAGACTTTGGTGAGGGAAGAAACTTATGCTTTATGGCCTAGTAACTATAGCTTCTACCCCAAATAAATACCCTTTATAAAAACCTACCGATTTCTGGTATTTTGCGTCAGCACCCCTTTGGCTGACTAATACATAGAGTAAGCACTAAGATTAGTTAAGTCTCTTTCTCCTTCCTGCCTCCTTCAGTCCCTTCCTCCCTCATCTCATCCCTCCCTTCCTTCTGTCCTCCCTTCCTCCCTTCTCTCTTTCTCTCTTCTCTTTTGCTCTTTCCTTCTTTCTTTCTTTCTTTCTTTCTTTCTTTCTTTCTTTCTTTCTTTCTTTCTTTCTTTCTTTCTTTCTTTCTCTCTCTCTCTCTCTCTTTCTTTCTTTCTTTCTTTCTTTCTGCTTTCTCTTTTTCTTTCTTTCTTCCTCCCTCCCTCCCTCCCTTCCTCCCTCCCTCCCTCCCTTCCTTCCTTCCTTCCTTCCTGTCTTTCCTTCTTTCTTTCCCTCTCACTCTCTCTTGCTCTCTCTCTTTTTCTTTCTCTCTCTGTATTTTGGTTTCTTGTGCTATTTGAAGATTAAGACTCAGTAGAAAGGGCTATGTGACAGATTGAGATTATTTCTGTAGACCCCAAAAAGAGAAAGATTATGTTTGTAAACTAATCTTTTCTTCTAGGTGTGATACCCTTTAATTATATTGGATTCAGCTGACAGCCCTTAATTAAACTACCTCTTAAGATTAGAACTTTGATTTGACCAGTCAGTAAGGCATGACTCAGGTTAAGTCCCTGCTCCCTTGGTGGGCTAATATAAATGGATACTCACTTAAGAAGACACATGGAAGCGAGAGAACTTTGTCATTTTGATCCTGCTATGTGACAGAAAGAAGAAGGCTCAAATAGCTAAAAACCCAGGGTGGGGGAGGGGGAGACTGACTATTTACCTGACAGCTTACAGCTGACCTGGGGAAGAAGGGTGAGGAGGCTGATATAGAAAGCCCAGAAAGAAATGAACCCTATGTCAAGAGAGAGAGGAAGCCCTGAAAGACAAGGCCTAAGCCTGCCTGTAGCTGAGAGAGAGGAAGCCCAGAGGGAAGGCTAAACCCTCAGAGAGATCAGCGACCATCTTGCTTCAACACATAGCAACTGACTTCGGTGAGAAAGTAACCTTGAGTTGGACTCTTTAAGGCCTTGTAACTGTAGTAAATAACCTTTTTAAAAGCCAATGAATTTCTGGTACTTTGCATCAGCACCTCTTTGGCAAACTAACACAGGAAAGATTAAAAATACTTAAAGAAAGCACAAAGCAGTACTGAGAAGGCAGAAGTTTTGTTTGCTCCCTTAAGGCTCACAAATATTTGCTTTTAGTTTGTCTATTATTAAAGAAAATGATCAGAGAATAATTGACAGATATTAAATGAGCACTGCAGTTAGCCTCATATATAGGTAATATTATGGTCCCAGAAAACTTTGATTTTTATAATATTTGAAGGAGAGATCAATAATATACCATTGTAACCAATTCCAACATCAAACTGATTTTAAATATATATTACAATTGATTTTCTGTGACAGGTTGCCATCATTGACACAGGTCCACACAAATTTATATTCCAATATCAGCAAATTTATTTGATGGGACATACATATATTAGACTAATAAGAATGATGAATAGGAGATGGAGAACTATTTAAAGAAACAGAAGTGGAGATATTTATCAAGATATGCAAAAATAAATTTATACCTCTTTACCACATGTTATGGATTGAATCGTGACCCCAAAAAAGGTATGTTGAAATCTTAACTTCCTAAAATATGATCTATTTGAAATGGGTTTTTTGAAGATGAGACCAAATTGTATTAGATTGTGTTCTAATCCAACGACTGGTATCATTATAAGGAGAATAAATTTGGACACAGTCAATGCGACACATACAGAGAACAGCCAGCCATGTGATGGAGGCAGAAAAAATAATTGATGCTACCCATTGTTCATGAGCCACTTACAGATGCCTACAGAATTCAGGGAAAGCATGTCCCTGCTGATACTTTTATTTTAGACTACCAGTTTCAAAACTGTGAGCCAAAAAATGTTGTTTTAAATGAACCCATTTGTGTTTTCTTACTTTGGTAGCCCTAGCAAACTAAAAGAGTTTTGAATACGTATGAGTAAGGGTTCTCCAGAGAAACCAAACCATGAGGTTACATAAATATATATAATTGTCAAAATGCTGAAAGGCAGGCTAGAGACTAGAAATTCTGGTAAGAGTAATGTTGCAGTCTTGAATTGAATTATTTGGCTAGAAACTCAGAAAAAAGTGGAAGGTATAATCCTAAAACAGAATTCCTCCTTTGCATTTAAGGTCTCCAACTGGTTTTATGAAGCCACCCACATTATTAAGTTTAATCTCCTTTACTTAAAACCATCTGTACTAAACATCTCTGTGTCATTAGACCAATGTTTGACCAAACAACTAGATACCTTTATCTAGTTAATTTGACAAGTAAAATTAATCACACCTCCAGAATTCACATTTAAAAGTTTTGGAAACTAAAGTCTCAGGGATTTGAGTTTTAAATTGGATATTTTAAAAATATTTTATGCATGGTTGAGACATATATTTAAATATAGGCCAATGTTCCCAATCAAATTTAATCAATTTGCTTGTATTTTATCCACAATGGTGTTGAAAAATAACCTTTTTTACTTTTATCTTCTCTATATTTTAAATTTTATAAGTAAGATACTATACATATGTTTAGTTTGCTAGGATGCTGAAAGAAGATACCATAAGATGGGTTGGTTTAACAATAGAAATTTATTAGCTTAAAGTTTTGAAATGGAGAAAAATGTTCAAATCAAGGCATCAGCAAGGTGACTGGCTACTGGCCCTTGACTCCTCTGTCACATGGTAAGGCACATGGCGATCTCTGCTTGTCTCTCCCTTCTCTTCTGAGTTTTGTTGCTTTCAGCTTCTTGCTCCTGTGGATTTTTCCCTTTCTCTATATATTCATTCCCTTTATAAAGGATTCAAGTAAAATAATTAAGACCCATCCTGGGCCACACCTTAACTGAAGTAACCTCATCAAAAGGTCCTACCTATAATAGGTTTACACCCACAGGAATGGATTAGCTTTAAGAACATTCATTTTGGAGGTATATACAGTTCAAAACCACCACACATATCACTCCTATTTTGTTTTCTCTTGGTTTAGGTACTTTTTTAACTCTACCATAATTATAGAACATTTGAACCCAGGTCTGTTCCTTTTATTCTGAGTAGACTATACAAATATAGATGTAAAATGACTGAATAAATTCAAAGTTTGTTTCTCATTTAATCTACTGTATGCTTTTGCCATAAACGACAGTTCATTTAATGGCCTCTTTTCTGTTTCACTTCATTTTTTTGGCATAATAGCAGTAAATGTTCAATTTTATTTGTTTCACAAAAGTGAAATTACTCCCAGCTTTACAATAAACTTGGAGGAGTTTATTATATAATAGTAGCTTATTGTGCCATGAACTAAAGGTGTCATTGTTCAGCATATTAGGTTTTTTTTTAATATCTCAGACTACTATTACCTACCAGCTTGAGAAATTGCATAAGCTTGCAATACAGTTTCAATAATATAATATATATTGATACATGTGATTTGATTTCATATCTCAACTCTTCATAATTTTTCCAGAGGTAGTAGCACTTAGGTAATTTGTAGTTAGATATATTTTTGACAAGTCTTATATAATAACAGCAAAAAAACCTTGTTTTAGGATTCCATGTGATAATATGAATAAAATATGGATAAAAATCTGTCATATATTTAAGGTCAACATTTCTTTACCTCCTTTGTGTTTTTTAATTTTCAAATCTGTGTTCAGATTTTACTCATCATAAACAGGGAAGTTGATATATTCGTTGATTTATGCCCCATGAGGACATTTAAAAACATTATGGTAAATAAAGCATTTTAAAGTGATAAACCCTATCAAGAAAAGGGGAAAAAAGTAATATTCCTCAGTGACTAATATAATGATATGTACCTCATTATCTCTATATTTTATTAAATTCTTTTAGCTTGGACCATTTACTCCCCACCAGTAGTTGAGATACATCCTAGATTTTGGTGACAATGTTTTAGTCAATAGTAGGAGTTTTAATATATATTATCAATAGCTCATTTTAAAAATCAGCTTTGTTATTGCCTCTTACAACAATCATAATATTAGTCTATTGGTTTATAACAAAGACACAAGATAAAACCTTAATTTCATTTATTAGGGACCTTTATAATTCCTGCTTATCTGAATCACTGCCCTGATTCCATGCCTAACATCCTAAGCTCTTGCCCTGTATAACCATTCAGCCATTGGAGCCCTCTACTTGATCTCAGGTTTTATAAACAATTCTGTTCCTTGTGCCATAAATACAAATCCTCTCTTTTATCTCCCTGTGTGCATATGTTGTACACATATTTATGAATATTTAAATTATTCAAGAACTTTCCTCACTTTCTGCAATCTGGAATTCTTTCTATGACCATCTACTTGAATTGGTAAAGAAGAGTAAATTTCTCTCTCTGTGAGGTGGTTACCAGTGTCCATCCCCCACTCTCCTAACAGGCTACCTTGGGGTCCAGTTACTGGCCAGCTATTGGTGACAGGGGCATAAAACTCCTCTTTCCCAAGAACAAGGGTGGGCACAGCTGATCACTGATCATGGTTTTTGATTAGGGAATTCATATTGCTATGTCCAGGCTCTGAAGTAGTCATTGTTTCAACCTACCTAGACAAAGGTAGTGGTAGGCAGTGTTTCAACACTCCCTGGATGGGGTGGAGGTGGTGGAACTTTAAAGACACTCTGCTCCTCAGGGGGACTGTTAGCCGAACATCTTCATTTGATGGGTAGAGACAGGAAAGCTTAACTTTTGGGGAGCCATCAAAGAAGGGTTTGGCACCCATCCTGATTTCCTCTTAAGGGCACACTGGAAATTGTCTGGTTCTGTTTTGGTTGGGAAATACTGACTTTGGAAATTCCTCTCCAGGGTGACTCTCCTCCAAGAATTTGACCCCAGGCAAAAGCAGCATGAGACAATGAAAGGAGTGTGAAAAACTATAAAGGCCAACAGTCTAGGACAAAGGCCTGTTGGCTTCACATACCCTGGAGAGGAATGTCTCTCATAGAAAACAGAGGGGACAACCCAACTCCAATAAACAGGGTAACTCCAAAACAACTAAAAAGCCAAAGCCCAGGACAAGACAGAGGCCCTGAAATATAGAGAAAACCCTGCACACTGCATTAACCTTGGGCAGACTTTCCTATAGGAGGATTAAAGCTCAAGAAAATCTCTGCCCTATCACCAGCTGGTTACAAAACCAAGAAACAGAAATTCCAGGGACTAAATCCCAGATTTAATATTTTAAAATGTACAGTGTACAACAAAATAGTACAAGACAGACATGAAATGATGACCCATCCATAGGGATAAGAAGAGGATAAAAATACAGAAAATACCAATGAAGAAGACAAGAATGTGGGCATACTGAACAGAAGTTTTTAAAAAAATGATCTAAAAAAATCAAGGAGATGAAGGAAATTTACAGAGAAAGAACTAAAGAATATCAGGAAAATGATGAACGAACAATTAGGGAGTCCAAGTAAAGAGATAGAAATTTTAAAAAGGAACAAAACAGAACTACTGGAGTTGAAGACCACAATAATTGAAATGAAAAATGCTCAGGAGAGTTGTATAGAGAGATTGAAGTTGGCAGAAAAATCAGTGAATTTGAAGACAAGACACATTAAATGAGTCAGACTGAGGAGCAGAAAAAAAAAGAATTATCAAAAGTGAAAATAGACTAAGACAGTTATGGGACATCATCAACACACCAATATGCACAATATGGAAGTCCCAGAAGGGGAAGAAAGAGAGAAAGGGTCAGAAGGAATAGTTAAAAAAATAATGACAGAGAACTTCCCAAACTTAGCAAAAGATGTGAATATATACATCCAAGAAGCTCAGAGAATACCAAACAGTATAGTCATGAAGAAAATACATCCTGTCTTATATTGATTGCACTATCAAATGCAAAGGACAAGGAGAGAGTTTGGAAAGCTGCAGAGAAAAGCAAAATGTTAAGTACAAGAGAGCACCAATTAGATTAAGTGCCAGTTTCTCATCAGAAACCGTTAAGGCAAGAAGGCAGTGGATCGAAATACTTAAAGTGCTGAAGGAAAACAAGTGCTGACCAAGAATTTTATATCTGGTGCAGCCACTGTGAAAGACAGTTTGGGGCTTTCTCAGAAAGCTAATTATAGAACTACTATATGACCCAGCAATCCCACTACTAGTTATATACACAAAAGAATTGAAAGTGGGGCACGAACAAATATTTTCACAGAGATGTTCATAGCAGCATTATTCATAATTGCCTAAAGGTGGAAGGAACCCATGTATCCATCAACTGATGAATGGATAAATAAAATGTGGTATCTGCATACAGTGAAATATTATTGGGCCATAAAAACAAATGAAGCCCTGATACATGGAACAACATGGATAAATCTTGAAGAAATCATGCTGATTGAAATAAGCCAGGCACAAATGGACAAATATTGTATGATCTCACTTTTTGAAACAATTAGAATAAACAAACTCATAGCCTCAAAATCTAAAATATAGGTTACCAAGGAATGGGGTGGGAATAGGAAATGGGAAGGCTTACAATGTACAGGGTTCCTATTTGGAATGATGAAAATGTTTTGGTAATGGATGGTGGTGATGATAGTACAACATTGTGAACACAATTAACAGTACTGAAATATATCTGAATATGATTAAAAGGGGAAATGTGAGATTGTTTAAATGGTAACAGAAAAAAATTAAATTCCATAAAACTACACTACAAACAAACCCTTATTTAAATGATGGACTTTCATAGTATAATTATAAAAATGTGCTTTCATCATTTGTAACAAATGTTCACAGCAATGCAAGATGGTGTGGGGGAGGTAGACAGCAATTCTGTGATTTATGAATGATTATTTTGTAAATCCACAACTTTCTCTAATAAATAAAAACAGAATACAGATGAGGAAGCATTTTGGAAGTTGGAAAAGTGGAAATCCACATAATAAAGTGGCAACAAACTTGGCAAAATTGTCACCTGAGAAAATTAAGAGTCAGAGATTTTGCCTTCCCAATGTGCAGCTATAGGAAAAGAGTTCAGAAAAGAGGATGTAAGCAGTGATGTTATTGTTGGATGTAGCATTGTTACTGTAATTTGAAAAGGTATTGCAGAGAAGATGTCTAGGAAAGAATTCTTAGCTTTACATGTAGAGATGAAATTGAATAGAACAACTACCGAAATCCAGGACCTTTCAAAGCTGGGAAAGCCAATTGCTTTGAGAATATGGCCCTGAGAAAAAGAATGAAAAATAAATTTGAGAGACAAATGCTCAGTAAAATTATCAACAGATAAAATTAAATTGTGGCTAATATGAGACAAGTGTGATCTCTGTCAAATCCTTTTAACTGTATAAAATCACACAAAGACTTAATTAAGACTTTCCCAAGGAAGCTGAACAGCTTCAAGACAGCGAGAAAACATGAGGAATATAACGAAGTTAAGAACTAAGCCATGAAAAGAACTGCTGGTGTGGTTGCTGTCAAATGGGGATGGGAGAAATCAAACACAAAAATCCTAGAATTTTGTGTGAGTGTTGTACTGCCAAGAAACACAAGCCTAATGTAAAGAGGTGTGACTGAGACTTAAAATGAACTTTGGACCTCCAAACTCCAATGGGCAAAAACAAGTCTTAAAATATGCTGACCACTCAAGGAGATGTATTCCCAATGTCCACTTCAACCTGGTTATGGATGATGATGGAAAAAGAAGCTCTCCAAGAGGAAATTTGAAAAACAATGATCAAAGTAGTACCTTCCAAAGAGCAGAACTGGGGAGTTATCAAGGAGCATTCTCCTTTCCTAAGGTGGTAGCCTTCACAATATTTTCCCAGTAGGAGCATTTTAGAACTTTTCTGTCTCCCATAAATGGGAGTGTTTATTGTTACCCTATGTCTGTCTCTTACCCTCATATGGGTGTATAGGGATTAAAGGCAGAATATTCACAAGTCAGTAGACAACCACTCATATCTAGTCTTAATGTTAAAACTATTGCAACATATAAATCCTCTATTAATAATAAATTAAAAATTATCATCATATGGCAATGTCTTTTTTTGCTTGAATCATAATAGTACATAATTTGACACCTTGAAAACATTTTGCCATTCCATAAATCCTATGTGCCCTGATTCTTTCATAATCTTACCAAGTTCTGCTACAAATATATTTTTTCATCTGAAATAATCAATATGGAATATTATGTTACTATTTTTAAAAGAGAGAGAAAAATAGAAGAAAAAAGAGTGAAATTACCCAAGTATTGCCAGAATGTTTTCCTGTTAACCTTGCTCATCAACCTATCTTCTTACTATAATCTTGTAATTTATAATTTGCTAGAAGTCTTCAAAAACATCTGGGGATAAAGTGGAATGAAATTGGTTCTCATGCAGTGCATTCTTAGAATTGTATTGCCTAAGAGTAACGGTTGTTAATGAAAATGTAATCCTAGGGCATTTCATGCTGGGATTTAAATTTTTCATATAATGGTATATTTACTTAGAGTGCTGGAAAACCAGATAAGTAAATGTTTGGAGAAAATGCAAGTTTGTGGGGAAGAAGAAAATAAGGAGAATATATGCTTATAAGAAGAATGCTAGAATTTTATTGTATTTTGAGGAAAATATTGTACTCCACAAAGAATGAGCACTTAATTGTACCAAGAAAAATCATAAATACCATGGACTTGGACAAAAAAATTGAATTAAATAGTAATTTTTTCAGTTAAATTGAAACGATCATTCAAAACAGAAACAGGTATTTGGAAAATAAAATTATTCACTAAATTCAGTGGTGGTTTAAAGATACTATTATAATGGAAATTGAACAATATTAAAATTAAATGACAAAACTGGCTAATATCAAAATACAAAGGATGTCAGAGAAATACTTAGCGTTAAGCATGTAGATTGGAATTAATATATGCTGAAGGATAAAGTAAGAGATTCTAAACAACTCATTTTAAAAGCAGTAGAATTGATAATTGAAATCACTGTGGTTTTTTTGTTAGTATATCAGAATAGGCAAGCCTTGGGATTTATAATTTTTAAAAAATTAAAAATTAGATGTGACTAATTAACAAGTACTTAATAATTATTTTAATCCATCATTTAACCAAACTCTGACATATTACATATATTTCTCACTTGATTAAACATATATCAATTTATTTGTTTTTGTGAATATTTTAGTCAAATTCAAAACCTTAACCACTCCTATCATTAATCAATTTAAATCCCCTGAGTGATTTTATTAAGAACTGGTTTTGTCAACTTCTGCCTTGGTTATATTCTCACCTAATTAACATTAAAGTGAAAGAACATAGTGGAAATATTTGACGAAATTTATGTAACAATTTCCATATGCCCCCCCACACAATTTCTTCTACTATAAACATCTTACATTAGTATGGTACATATGTTACAGCTACTGAACCAATATTTATATATTATTATTAGCTAAAGTCCATGCTTTATTAATATTTCTTTTACTCAATATCTTTTCTCTCTCAGAGTCCCATCTAGGATACTACATTATTTAGTCATCATGCCTCTTTTCTCTTTTCCTTGTTTGTTGATGATCTGGACAGTTTTGGAAAGTAATAGTGAGACATTTTGTAAAATGTCCCTCAATTGGGATATGTACAATGTTTTTCTTGTCATCAGACTGGGGTTATGAATTTTCATGAAGAAGAACACAAAAGTAAAATGCCACTCTCATCAAAGAGTACATGCTATCAACACGACCATCACTACTGATGTCCAGTTTGCTCACTTGTGTGAGATAGACATTGTAAGGTTTCTACACTGTAAAGTTATTTTTCATCCCCCCTTCCCATACATCCCTCTTTGAAAGGACATCACCATGAGCAGCCCTTGCTTAAGGTATGGACAGTTATGGCCTACCTCCTTGCAATTATTTGAAATTCCTCTTCACAGGAGAGTCATCTAGTCTTCCTTTCTAATTTATTTTTTCAATCATTTATGTTTTAAACAAATCAATTTTACTGATACATATTAATTAAAAATATATCCATCCAAAGTATAAAATCAATGGTATTTTGTATAATCACATAGTTGTGTGTTCATCACTTCAATCATTACATTTTCATTATTTCAATAATAATAGCAATAAACAAAAAAAACAGACAAACAAGAAAATTCCTCACCTCTCAATCTCTGTTTCCCCTGCTGTACATATATGCTATTTCTGGCTATTTTTCACACAATTATTTGTTTATTAAGCCATTTTATTGAGATATATTCACATACCATATGATATATCCAAAGTGTAGAATCAATGCCTTTTCCTTTTTAGCTTTTAAAAATTCTTTTATTGTAAAATTGTAAAATAAATAGAAAAATAGATAGAAAGAAATTACTAATTTTAAACTAGAGTGCAAGGCCAGGTTAGATTTAATATAATCAATTATAAAAAAGAGCAGAGCAGCAAGCATTTATAAATTAAATAATAATTCAAATATAATAGAAATTAATTATAACATAATTCTAATTTTTATATTATAGCTCTAACTATTGGACATAATAAACTCTAAGAATGAAATAAATTATTGGTTTAGTTATTTAATTTCCATTTAGACCACAATTCTTTCTAGATAATCAAATTCCTTTTTTGGGAATTCTTCACATCTTATTGAAATGAATTACAGCAGATAACAATGTGCCAATTCATAATTTTATGAGGCATAAAACTCAAAATCTTGTTCAACAGTAGCCATGCTAAATCATTATCGATCCAGATAAATTATTTTAATTAAAGAATATGAGTAAGAAAGGGTTAAACAAATAAGCATCCAAAAATATATCCTTTCTCCAGCCCTCCTCAATTAAAAGCAAGTGTTTATTTTGTATGAAAAAAAAATTACAGAATACTCATCACAGGAACAATTTGCTGGTTGCATTGAGTAATTCTTGTTCGTATACTATAATGTTGTTATTTACCTTTACCTGGTCTACTCCAGTTCTTTTTTGTTTACTATTTGCATGGAATACCTTTTTCCAACCTTTCACTTTTAACCTGGTTGTGTCCTTATGTACGAGGTGGGTCTCTTGTATACAGCTCGTATATTTTTATCCATTCTGTCAGTCTCTGTCTTTTGATTGGGGCATTCAATCCATTAACATACTGTGTTATTACCATCAAGGCATTACTTACTTCATCCATTTTGTCCTTCGGCTCTCTGTTGTCACATTGT